>CM056195.1:11993253-12275753 GCA_029692085.1 Gymnothorax javanicus | reverse complement strand
AGTGCGCCAACGTAGTCCCGTTAGGAGAGACGTCCCATCTCTGGCTCACGGGGCAAAAGGATTTGCGCGGTCCTAGACGGGCCAGTGTTGAGCCTCTTCATCATGGTCTTCATGCAGGAGAACCTAACCTCCATTCTTAAAAAGCAGTAACCCACTCAGACCCAGTTCCTGGAGATCTAAAGGCCCCCACGTTTTCACTCCAAACCGAATAGCTTCTACGCTGTACAACCTTATTGAAACCTAGAAGTCACGCTGAGCAGCTGATCAGTAGAATCAGGGATGCAGAATTGGTGATTAAATTAAAGCCCACAGGATGGCAGATCCTCAGAAACGGGACTGGTAACCACAGCTCCTGATTGACTGCAGGTTTTTGTGATTTATTTGCGATCATCATCTAGGTTCTGGAACCACACCCGGACCCTGAACCCTATCAGGGACTTGCACAAAACTCTCGTGGGCCAAAAAACACCCATAAGCACAGAGCCAGGTGGTCAGAACATGTCCTTCACCTCATTCGATGATACGGTGCCCTAAACATTCCTCATCGGCAGTGGTGAGATACGCCCGGGTCAGATGGAAGGCCGATCTATTTTCAAAGATTTACAGATGCTTTCTTGGACACAGATTAGGTTTAGTCATTGACCAAATAAAATTCTGAATAAAGATTGGCCACACAGATCTCAATTTAACCCAGGACTAAGATTTAGTAGGTGTCCGGGAAACTAGTTCTTACTTTTCTACAGGAAGGCTAAAGGACATGAGCACGCCAAAACCCACAGAAAGGGGGCGATGCCAAACCACGTATACCGTAGGGTGGCCATTTCCACACAGAAAGGAATTATACACGGTTGCTTCCATTTGGAATTCAAGCGAATTTTTTATTTTACGCTTCTCAGTGAAATCATGATGAATGCCAAGTGCTAATACAAAAAAGAATTCTTGAAAGCATAAGATGAATGGTAATAAAGTTGAATGACTGCGACACGAGCAGGAGCCGACTTAAGAACAGACACCTCCGGCTGCTGCACGCTGCCTTAACTGGGATTTGGGTTAATTACATCAAAGCGCTCCTTCGGTTAGCTTTTAATAGATGGAAAACTGTAAAAAAAAAAAAAAAAAAAAAAAAAAACTCTTAATTGGATCATAATCACAATGCAATAGTATTAAAAAGCAGTTTTGTCAGCAAGCATTTTTCTGTCAGCCTTAAGAAAAAAAAAAAAAAAAAAAAGAAGATAAACTGAAGCTACAACCATCCTGACGCGCGTCTGGGACTGGCTAAAGACGGCACTCGAGTGAATGCAATGATGAGATGACATCGGAAACCACATGAAAGATCTCGTTGGCCTCCTTTGATTCAGGTCTTTGTGCACACACTGGCGTGGGGGATGCTGGCGAGTGTGGGCACAGGTGTGTGTGTGTGTGTGTGTGTGTGTGTGTGTGTGTGTGTGTGAGTGTGTGTGTGTGGCGCGAGCATGTTGGCATGGAGGCTCCAGTCCATTTCACTCTGGTGTTCCTTCTGCAGAGAAGACACAGACAGACAGCTCTGCCCGACCAACGGACTCCCCTCCAGCTGCACCAGCTCTCCAGCCTCAGGCAATCCTAGAGCGACAGGATCAGGGCCACCCATAGAGGCTTTCTGGGGAGCGTTCCCCAAAAGCAGAGTTGCTAATTAAGTAAGCAACTAACAGAGTTCCTCCATTCACAATCACTGGTTCCAGCTATGCAAATCAGCATCTATGATTTCGAAAAATGAACCCCTGGACAGGTGGAGCGCACCTAGATTTCCCTGCATTCGCTAAAAACAAATGTAATCTTCCACACTTCTCCCAATAAAAGGGCAGCTGCCGTGAATCCACAGTAAACCTTGATGTGCACATCTTCAGCAGTCTCCTCTTGCCTCTGTCTGTCGAAGCTGCCAGCTTTCATTAATTCCAGCCAGCACGCCTCTCTCCCGTAGGTGGAGGTGTGCTAACAGTATCCACGGTGACAGTTACCGTGTTGCTAACAATGGCAGCGGTGACTGTCAGGTCCATCTGATGTAGATCTTCAGCGCTCACAAGGACCACAACGCTATCATTAGCATCAACAGTCTGCACCAAAGCGTTAGCGTCAGAGGCGGGAGTCTACAGCAGCGGCTCCCAATCTCGGTCCTGGGGCACCCCTGTGTACGCTGGTTTTTGTTCCAACCACGATTGCATTGCAGAATTTTAATGGTTAATTTGTCCAAATTAGGTTCACTTCATGTTTAAAGCAGTTATGCATCCTCTAAAGCCACATTTAGACAGAAAATCCAATAATTGCCATAAAGAATAAAAGACCCTTGAACATCGTGTCTATTTTACCATATTGCAAGCTATTTCAGGGGACAACATTTTTAATCAGATCAAATTAGACACAGAAAATCAGTCAGCTCTACATTAGGTTGCATGGTGTTTTGCATTCTTTATAAAGAATTTTCTTGAACTTAATGACATTAAAATGACAAAGCAGGTTTGACCATCATTTCCTAATAAGTTGTCAGTTTTGCGTCCACAGTTTCACTTCTTATGAACCCACTGATTGTTCACTGAGATGGGCTCAATATTTTTCCTTCTTTCTATGCAGTTGTTTCGAATATATCACAATATGGATTTCTTTTCTCTTCATGGTATGTATATTCATTCAAATGGGGTTTCATAGGATAAATAACTGCGCCAAATATAAATGCACCTGGTTAAGACGAAGTGAGAGCTTGTTAAAATCCAGTGATTGCAATTGTGGTTGTAACAAAAACCAGCACAGCACTGGGCAATAGGAATAATTGTCCACACTACTGTGGTAGCATTAAAGATAATAGTCACACCGGCCCCAGCATAAGCGACAATATTTCACACTGCCATACAAGCATGAGGAACAATATGCTGCCACCACTGCACTAGCAATTTAGGCAACAGTCTGCACGACTCTGCTAGCATTAGGGCTAAAAGTTATCACCACTTTCAATGGTCACTCAAAGCTACTTCCTCTGCTGGTAAGTTGCTCTCTGGAATCATATCCACTCAACTCCAATATTAAATCAGAACAGCTATGTTTTGAGTGGAGTGTTCCCACTTGCAGGAAGCCTAAAAAATTGGAAATTAAACTGATCAGTCCAAAAGCCAACATCAGCCTTCTCACCATTACGGTGGTACATCATGTACTGATGTAAAGTTAGGTTCATAACCCAAAGAGATCACAGCAATATACAGAGCACACTCTCTACTGCACTGCAATGCTGGACCTCTCAATCAGTCACACAAGGTTAAAAAGGCACATGTACAGATACAGACAGTGAAATTGTGATAATTCACAGGATATTCAGAAAACGAAGATCTTGGCATGTTGTTAAAGTAGTATGCTTTATAGAAGTAGAAATCCACCAGTACAATAATGACCCATTTTACATCATCAAAAATAAAATGGTAACCAGACAGAGCACTAGTCTAACACATAAATTAGGCTACCAGACTGATAACAGCCAATCCGATCACTCAGTCCCAAGACACTGCAGGCAATGGCAGGCTCATATCTCAAGGGGAGACTCGCCCTCCAGTCCGTGTGCGCCGAGCAGGTATTTGGGCGTGGCCACAGACCTCAGACACACCTCTGCACGTCTGAGTGACAGGTCCTGCGACCACACCGGCTCAACTACCAGACCCAGAGTGCACTGACCAGCACAGAAGCACAGCACTAAGAACGGGAGGTGAAACAGAGGGAGAGAACACAAGAGGGAGAGAGAGAGTGAGTGAAACAGTGAGATGGAAGAAACAAAGACAGCGAGGAGTAGCGGAGAGGGAAACAAGGGCTGAAAATGACTTGGAAAAGGAGACCTAGACACAAAGGTAGAAGAGGTAAGAGACACACAGTCAAGGAGAGAGGAAGATGGGGGAGCAAGAGAGAAAGAGATGGAGAGAGGGAGAGAGAGCGTGAGAGGGGGAGAGAGAGCGTGAGGGGGGGGAGGGGAGAGAGAGAGAGAGAGAGAGAGAGAGAGAGAGAGAGAGAGAGAGAGAGAGACTCCTATGTAGTCTCATCTCTGCAGGGTAACCCCCCCCATCTCCAGCTAACACAGCAGAGAGCAGAAAACAGTTTCTGCACCTCTTGCATAAATGCGACCGCAACCACGGCGACCAAGGCCGAGACAGCACGTCAAATGACAGAGCCTAGGGCATAATATCCAATCATGACGCAGATATCCAGGACCCGGAGAACCATATTACAGCCCCCATCAATCAAACGTCGGCAGAAGCCATGGCAAAGGGTACAGACGTGCACACACATTTACTTGTATACAAGCGCAAGCGTACACACACGCACACACATTTACTTGTACACAAACACACACACACACACACACACACACACAGAAACGCATGCATAAACTGATAGACACACCCTTGTGTTTAAACGTGTATGCATACAAACACAAGTATACTAAAATGCCACATGTAGAGTACGCACAAACGCAAGCGCGCACGGCAGCACACATGCAGACAGAGACAAAGACAAACACACACACACACACACACACACACGTATGCACACATACAAAAAGATGCACACACAGACAGATGGAAAGACACACACACACAAGGACAGAAGGAAAGACACACACAGACACACACCCACACACACATACACACACAAGCTCCAGGGGATCCTGTGAAATGTGGGTGGCACTGATAAATGCCACCTCCGCGCAGCCTTCCCATGAGCCTCTCTGTCGCATCTCTTCAGTCTCTGCCTCCCGCTGTCTCCCCGCCTTACAGACAAGCCTCTTCCACTTCCAAATGCTGAGTCACACAAACACACACAACCGTACACACGCACACCCATAGCCACGAGCACGCGGATACACGCCAATCCCCACACACGCACACGCGCACACACTAGGGTTGGGTTGATGTCCGATAAAACAGAGACATACGAGCAGCGCTAATACAGTCTCCCTCATCATAAAGCATCTCTTTGTGAAGAACTGCCATCATTAGTGAACGTGACACGGCAACATAAAACCAGTGATGTTATGGGATACAATTACCGCTTGTACAACTGATCTTATTAGCTAGAGGATCAAAGAAAAGGAAAAAAAAAAACATTATAGACGGCACAAGATTCGCTGAAGTGAGGCAGAACATTGAATTTATTCCACATTATAAGGGGAGAGGTATAGAGGAGGTCACTTCCTGAAGAATGGCAACATCGGCAACATCAGGCAGGTCAGTATAGCAGGAGCAAAGGAAACGTTGTAACCCGGTAAAGTGTGACATCACAAAATGTAAGATCTGAATGTTGAGTATAGAACATTCTAATACAGATGTAAAAATGACAACTGTTTGCCAGCCAGTGTGGTTTGACAGCAATGAAAAGCCCCATAAGTACTCTTTAAAGAGCTAATGCAGGTTCCTGTCTTCATTTTTCTGAAACTTGAGGTAGCCATATGAGGAACAAGACAGTCCTGAATCTTCTCTCATGCAATTATTCTCCCAAGATGCACTGGGCCTAGGTTACCCTCCCCCTCTACCAAGATTAGGGGAGTTTCTATGGAAACAGTACTTTACCACAGTTGCAAAAGACAATTTGCACTAATCCAGCAGTCAACATGTTCGTTAACACACAAAAAACAGGGTGCAAACTGGCTCCCACAATGGAGCCATTAAGAAAATGGCAGGTGTGGTACATCAACAGCCATGGGTGGAAGACAGGAATGGGTTGTACAACCTACGCATGAAGGAAGCATGTAGCAGCCAACAAACAAACGGGCAACCTTTCTATTCAGAGCAGCATTTCATGTCTAAAGGCCTCACAGTAACAGTGTCTCACAGAAATAATCAAACAGGTCAAATGGCCACATCTTTATCCACCATCAAAAGCTGGTAGTATGTCAGTCCAGCTTCGGCCTGTACTCACAGAGTCCGTCTACGAGGACAGCAATAACAAACTTCTATTCAGCAGCTTTACCGCAGGAATTCTGTTCTCGCCTGTTTACGATCATAAAGGCACTGAAAAGATTCATTCAATGACCTATAAAGGTTTCAACATAAAAAAAGAGTTTTTCAGCTTCTCTCAAGAAATCCCTTATAGACTTTTCAGCTGCACCATCAAAACCTTGAAATTTTTACCACAATATTTTTCAATGATGTCGTAAAATCTGGATGCCCAGTTCACTCCGAAGTACTTCCTCATTCTCCTGCATCCACCTTCACACACACACACACACACACACACAAACACACACACGCGCGCGCGCACACAGGTATACACTTCTATTTGAATTTCAACATTTAGCAAATGCTGTAAAGCACAGAGAAACGAGGGCGCTGCCTTTTTGCATAAAACTCATTTAATTTTACTGAATCAGTTCAGGTACAGCACTTTCCTGAAGGGCATAATGGCAGAGTCCCAGCTGGAATCGAGCCCTTTGAGTAATAAGCCCAGTTCTCAAACTGTTATACTAACTGTTCTACCAGTTATACACACACACACACAAATGCACACAATGTGCACCAATATGCTGTAAAACTACAGTTTCTAACCCATAAAACCCTCTAACCTGTAGAGGTTTGTTAAATGCAGATACTGTATTGAAACCAGTAGAACCTTGGGCCTATTTGAGATTCTACAGGAGATCTTCAGGTTTCCAAAGATTGCAAATATTTCCAGCTGAATTATAGAGAAATGCTTGTGAAATGATGTATCAGATCTAGGTATTTTCTATTTGATGCAATGCAATTCCGTTTGATGCCATAAAAACATGGCATCCTGGGTTTGAATATTTCTCTCATTATGTGGGTGAGCTTCACTGAGGCAGCGCAACCAGCTGATACAGAATATGCATGTGACACTGTTCTACAATGTGAAACCAAAAAAAAAGTTTTTTTCTTATTTTTAACCTACTTAAGGAAGTGAAAATCAGAGTTTAAGGGTTACAGTGTTTCCCATTCATAGACGAGACTATGGCGGCCCGCCATAGTCTCAATATGCGCAATTGCCGCGTGTTGATCATACATGCGCACGTTGAAAAAAAAAAAAAAAAAAAAAAGGCAAAATAGTAAAGGTACTGGAAGACGCGGAATTTCCGCAATTCTCCCCCGCTCAACAAAATGAGAATGACTCTTCCCCCCACACCCCCGCCCCCCTCCGATATTCTCCAAAAATTCTGTGGGAAACACTGGGGTTAAGTATCCAGGTGGGGAGACGGTTTTGTTTTGGCTCTACACTCTAGCAAATTAAATAATGAACATGTTGTAAAAGAGCAAACTGCCATCTTTAATTTGAGGGAGCTCACAGACAAAATCAGGTTATCTTTTTAGGAATTAACTCTATGGAATGCACACAGTAGCGTTCCATAGAGTTACTGCTCCGAAGACACCAGCATCTGAATTAATCCGCACACAAACATGCCTGAACACCTCAGTGGCTGCAGAGATCATCACCACTGACGAAGGGCAGTGATGGGAACCGCATGACATCACTGCAGCGTCACACGAGTCTGCAGGGGAACACTGTGACACCACAAATACAGGCTAACAGCAGGACAGAGCACTTCCTCCTCCCTCCTTATTCCCTCTCTCTCTCCCTCTCTCTCTCTCCCTCTGGTGCAATCAGCAGCAGCACTGCAGCAAGCGGAGGGCAGGGCTCTGCCGCGATCCCGCCGTGCGCCCGCGAGGACGCAGTCGCCTCCTTTCCCACCCACCGGCCAATCAACCACGGCATATTTCAGGCCACATCCCCATTTCAGAGACCACAAGGTTAGGAAATCATGTGGGTTCAGGGACAATGATATCAGCCCAACAGCCAAACGCGAGTCACACTGTTCACTAACTCAGTCACACAGCCGCCACCCCCCCGCTCGTGAAATATCTAACCCCATGATGAACTCATTCTAGAAACATGCACCCCCCCGCCCCTACTCCAGAAAGATAGTGTGTGGCCACATGACCTCAGCTGACAGCGCATACCAGCTCATCTGTGTAAGTGTGCCTATGTAACGTGGGGAAAGGCAGAACTCTGGTTTCAGTTACCGCCACCTGCGGCGTAGCGCATAACCACACTAGCTGCATCATTGATTCATCTGCCGGCACTATGAGAATGGCTAATGGAGGACAAAGTCCTCCGGGGGGGGGTTATCAGGGCCTTCTCGGCAACGGACAGCCGGCATCGCGGCGGAAAAGCCCCGCATTCCCCTGTCGGCTCTGCACACCCCAATGCAGTAGCCCTGATAATCTGCAGCGAGGTGAAACGCAACCGTGGCCTGTTTCCTTGATGCTAACTCCAACATGCTCAGCACAAAATTCATTTTCCCCTTTTAATCCCATTTTAAACAAGGCCACCATTCACGGCACAGCAACATAATCTGTCCTCCAAATTCTTAAGCAGCTATAATTGGTTCCTTGCTTTATTAAGTACAGGGTCTACTTCAAATCCAACTTGATATTTTTTTCCCCACACAGAAAACAAAAAAAAAAACCCTATTGTTCATATGAAAAAAACATAATGCAGCTTAATAAGGGATATAGAAGCATACAGACTTCTCACTCTCAACATCTGCACATTAAAGCAGACTTTAATCATAAAAAATTCCAAGCCATCAGTATTTCCACCAATCAAAAATGAGGACATTTTCTCTGGACCAATCAAAACAAGACCACAGCCAGCCGCACTGCCACTGGCTCCACCCCCCACCATCACATGGGGCCCCATGCCGCGAGCCAAACTTCACCACGTTTCGAGCTTCCTGCGTTCAGGAATCTGACGCAGCACGAGGCCAGGAAGCTCAGAGGAGGAGGGGGTTCCAGGCTCCAGGAATTTTAACAGCGTCACGGTTGAGCAGCAGCCTCTCCCTGCAGCACTGCGACCCGTCCGTCTCAGACCCGCCGCGGAAATCTACCGCCCGACGCAAGGCCAGAGGCTTGCGTCACGAATAAAAAAAAAAAAAAAAAAAAAAATACAGGGGCAGGGAGTCAAACTCGGGGCCCCAGCAACCTCTGGCAGAGAAAAGAAAAACCCCTGACAAGAAATACAGCCGGCTCACCGAGCCAAACCGCCCATGTCCAAAGAAAAGGGCACAAATCACACTCCTGTCCCCTACTGACAGAAGAGGGAGGGGATGACATCATTCTCAGGAGAGGACTCTTGCACTCTCCACAGCGACGTTACATTCCTACCCTGAAAACCAGGAGGCCGGACAGGACAAAGGACTTAAGACTGAGGTCCAAAACATGGAGGGGAAAAACAAATACATTCCCATTCTTACCCTGAGGAATTACATCACTTCCTTGCAGCGGACTCATTTCCTCTTCAAAGTCCCATTACAAATACTGAGGTATAAGGACTTTTTCGTGCCTGCCACCTTAAACCGAACAGTTGAGAACGGTTGGCTTTCCGTTATAAATAACCAACAGACCAAAGACCTTTGCTTTCCGCTAAAGAATGGTGTATTCATCAGAAGCATTGCCCAGGAGATGTGCAGCAGCCATTTTTAACCAAAACACTCGGCGTGGATCAGCTGAGACAGAAAATGTGCCCAATTTCACTGGAGGGGGGGGAGTGGGCAATTAAAAGGCCAGAGGTTCATTTCACAAAAGCACAGATGTTAACTTATATGGTTGGAAATATTGACCACATGTGGTCGCACTATGCAAGTTGCTAATAGTTAGCAACAAAGCTTTTTTGAAACGTACCCCACATTGAGTGCTGTCCAGGATATTGTTGAAATTCCTTAGTTTTGCAGCAAGTTTCAAGAGCAATTACCCATCAGAAGATTATAACCAACGGTGTTTGAGGATCGTCCAATTACAACATACAAAATCAATAACCATTCTGTAATGTCATCAACTGACAAAGAGGAATCAGGGCCTATATTCCATCCCTGCAGGCAGCACACCAGAGTAGAGACAGCCAGGCCATTATCACGGCCATCGCAAACACAACATTCATCTCTAGACCTAAGTCACTCTTTCCTTGAATCCAGAGCATTCTGTACATAAAACTCAACGAGCCAACCACAAAACGCGTTAAGATTGCTCTGCAAAATGCTACATTTCAAACTATGGCCTGGCGCGAATTACACAGACTACTGTGGACATAAGCTGCCATGCATAGCAATTTCAAACATTCTACATTTCGCACGAGGGAATATCAGAAGGGCGCTGTACCCCCACAGAAACCACCACCGCAGTCTGCAGAACTTTATTTTGCACAAATGATGAATCACTGCAAAGCGATGCCATCAACTTCCTCACTAAGACGAGAAAATTCATGGGTATTACTGTCCTCGAAGAATAACAATAAACATGGCTTTCTATCCCAGTGTTTCCATTCCTTAAGAAAAAAATTTCAATACAATGAAACCAGCAACAATTCAATGTCACGTCAAGCCTGGTGTCTGAAAACCCAAATCCCTGGGAGTTTCCTGAGACAGCACCGCACGACATTTTCACAAGTGGGTACTGAGGGTCAGTCCTCATAGTACAATTCTACCCTCGTGTGCATCCATCACCCATCTCAGGCATATGAGGACCTGATCGGGGCAAAACGTCCAAATTCAAACTGGAACAGGTAACAGGCTGCAACAACAGGCCTTGCAGGGTATGGGGGGGGGGGGGTTGGTGGGTGGGCAGTTGGTGGGTGGGCGGGCATATTTAGGGCAGTGCTCTCTTTATTGACAGAACGGCCAAGCACCTAGACACCTAGAAAAGGGGCAGTGAACAGTTGCGACACTGAGATGACATCATTACCTTGGGGGGAGGGGGGGTTCATTCACCAGAAGAATCTGCGCCAGCTGACCAACTACACAGTCCTTCTCGTTACCGGGGGGGCTGAAGAGCTCTTACTCGGGAGCAGTGACCATCCTGCACTTAAGGCCTTCATCCTGGAGACGGATCACATTCTCTGTGCTTCCGTTACAGAACACTGACAACTTACTTCCACTTGCTTCAGGCAGACCTTGGCTTTCTCCACCAAATACTCAAAGAGCATCCTGCCACCATCTCTTTACATCTACCCCCGCTAAAACCACAGAAAAGCGCTCCACCAGCACCTTCAGCGATAAACAGACGGCACTGCTACACGCTGACATTTTGGAGAGCGCCAGAAAGGTAGCTTTGGCGCAGTCTTCCGAAACAGATCCTGAGCAGCTTTGTCACGCACGGTGAAGAACAACAGGCTGTTTGACACCTGCCCGGTCACCCTCATTCCTGATGAGTCAGGTGATTGACCGTAGCTTGAACCGTGACATGAACGCCTACCATACCGCTTAGCCTCAACCTGGCGAGCAAATAACAATATCAATCAAACGGAAAACGCATGGCAGCCACTGCAGTGGAAAATACACGAAGGCACGAGATTCAAAACTTGTATTAGACATCACACCCTCAGTGACTGTTTTAAAGGGAAGGCTCCCTAACCAGTTTGGTTACATTCAGCAGAATTCTGCTTACACTGAACAGCTGCTCAATACTTTGTTTACAGCACTCCTCTTTGTCGAGCAAAGTTCACATGAGAATGAATAATTAGATGACAATGTGTCTTTTCTCCACAAATTACAATTTCCGAATTCCTGGAAACCCAGACTGGCCAACCCACCTAATTAACATCCATCAGGAAGGTTCCCCCGGCCAAGTAGCATGTGACCAATAAATGAACGACATTATATACACTAAAAAAATTTAGACAGCATAGCAAGGTTAAATTGAAGGGCGCTTTTCACCAGCTCACCATTCTTATCTTTTTGTCCCCGACATGATAAACGTTTGAAGCCTGCACTCAGTGGTCAGACATGGACTCTTTTCAACAGGCTGCAGTGAAAGTAAATGCCAAGGTCCAAATAAATCAACTATTTTAGTGGCCACTGAACCCAACAACATCCTCATCTTGAATCGCAAGCTGAAGAGAACAGCCTTGAATGTCACAAATGCTGTTCTTATGATTAGGATTCAAACGCTCGTCAGGAAACCATTCGAAGCCACTACCGTCAGCCTTCAGCGAAGGAGGTGACATAAAAACTTTCAATAAGTGCAGTAGCTACTTCTCAAAAGGACAACATGATTCCCTCAACGATGAGGGGCCAGTTTCACCGACACCGACTGCCCTTATTTCGGGACCAAACTGGATTTTGATGAGAGAATCTCCAGTCAAGATATAATTTAGCCTAGGACTAGGCCTAAACAGTCAAGAAAACTCACCCAAAGACAATAACGAGCAGAAGTTATTAAATCAACTGGTAAAGGGGCAGAATGCATTGACCTTAAGATCGGATATAAGAAAAAAGTCGGTATTTATCGTGAGCGAAGAACAAATTTAACCAATCATGGCGTCTTTACCAGCCAACAAAACATACTACATATTGTCAACAAATTCTGATTAGAATCAACACGAGCAAAAAAAAAAAACAAATCATGACATTTATTAACAGAGCGGGGCTCCGGGGCGCTTGCCAAAACACCGCAGTAGGTCAACACGGAAGACACTGAAGAGGGACAAAATGGGGGGGAAAGGTTGCATCTACTCCTAAATGTTAACCGACCAAACAGCCGCGCAGAGAATTCCTGACTGCATAGGCTTACAGTTCTGCAGATCTTAGCAATGGTCACTTCCGTCTACTCAAGGAGTGGTCAGAATGCAGGCTGGACTTCTTTGGCCCGGTGCCTCTTCAAAACATGCCCATTCATAAACGCTGAAAATCATCCAACAGAAATATGCATCTATCTCCGGATTTTAAAGCAAATAATCGGTGATTATTCGTTAGTCCTACTTTAAAATTTAACAGCTTCGAACAAGATCGCAACAACAGTGCAACAACGTCCAGTGAATGACACGATGTCACAACTTATTCTGCAAAAGGCGCTTTTAGTCTATTCTTGTACATCATCGGTTCGCAACAACAGCAAAAAAAAATTTTAATATTTCACAAGAAACACTAGGCAGCCTAAAAAAACGCAATCTCTGCGTCAATTTCCGAGAATTGCGCGTTTGAAAAACTATTATTCGTGAACGACATATTAGCGGGACCCCATGCGTAATCTTTACGTTTATGCGTAATTCGGCTTTGCTAGTACTGCAGGCCAATGTCCAGTGTAGCGAGAAAGGGAGGGAAACGCAAGAAACATCAGAAACAAGCGGTACACCCAGCCCTGGCTCCTCGGCCTGCGGTTCATACTACGACCGAGAGAGCAGTGAGGAGAAAAGAGCCTCCCCCCTCCTTTTTTCTCTCTCGATGGGCGAGGAGGCAGCCGTGGTAATTTTGGGTGTGTATGTTCGATAGTATGATTGTCATCCAATTCAACGAGGCTGTTCCAAGGCACTGCAGCTTCACGTCAACTTCACGTTTATCCTCTGCTTCCCGTTTCTAATGAGGGGCGTCAATTAAGATATTATATCCTTTATCGTCACAAGTAACAGTTAACTTACAGATGAGCGAAACCTATTGTAGGCTACATAAAAATGGATGCACAAGGACGTGAACCATATCGCCGACAGCTTTTCACCCAATCACACGAATGCAAATAAATAAATAAATAAATAACAAACGAGTCCTAACAACAAAAACCATATCCAAGCCAACTGCCCCAGTATATTTTCGAGTTTTCTTTAAATTAAAAAAAAAAAAAACAATGCCCCTTGGTCAAACAGTACACTATGACCAACAATGGCTTTAAAATCAACTACAGATGATTAAAATCTCTGCAAGGAACATTTATGACACTGGTTAATGTGATTTGAAGGGAAAAAAGGGGGCAATAAAGAGAGCAGACAATTGTAATGCTGGCAATTGTCGCAAACAAAAATCATGACAGCCCAGCTGTCCCCCCTCGCTACAATTCTACTCCTAATGAAATTAGCCAACCAAGAATACACAGCGACATTGACCCCCCATTAAAACCTACATGTAAAAATCGCACCGTAGGCTCAATGCAGGTACAGACATGAAGTCGCTGGGATGTATTGGCCAGCTACACAGATTCACCCAAACCCAGTCTGCGGATTTATCCCTTTACGCAAGAGAAAATACAGTCCTCAGCTTCAGCAGGCCTCCAGACCACGGACTGATACTGCAGACCCCTCGCTGCACATTTCTTTTCTTCGCTATGCAGGCTACGAGATTCACTTTTTATTAGCTTAAGCTAGGCTACCTCGTTCATTCCTAACATTACGACTTAAAACCCAAGACTGACGGTTCACAGTAGGCAACATCAGGGACTAACCGAGTTTTAATTCTTTACCATCAATTGGTCAGAAACTCGTAATTTTTCTTGAGTCCTAGAATTAAATCACGCCAAGAAAGGTTGATACATACCACAGCATTACCCTCCTTTCTCTCCCTTCCTGCTGTCCTTTCGATGGTGTTCTCTCGCACAGGCAGCAGCCCCAACCGGCTCGATAAATAAATTAATAAAGAGATTTTAAAAAAATAATACACCTCCAACAGTCACACGATAATCCGTATTTCCTTTTTCAGACCGGATGATTGATAAGATTGTCTTTCAGTCAAGTCTCCATTTTCATTAGAGCGAAGTTTTCGGTACCATTTGTGCTTCTTGTTCCTCTTCGGGGTGTTTAAACAATACAAAAAACAACACAAAAAAAATCCTTCAAGACCTCAAATAGCTCGTCCACTGGATTTTTTCCCCTGTAAGCACGGAGGGGGCGTTAAAAACGGCTTGTTTCACAGTCTTCCTCTGGGCTCACCACGTTGTTTTTTGACCAGTTATTTCCTTTGTTGTACTCATAATATGCATAGTTGCCCATATACGTTCACGGCGTTCGATTCAAATTTAGATGCAATTGCTTCGTCGGAAAGCAATTCCACCCTTCAATATTTTATCTGAAATACACGCATTTGATTACAGATTGCGTGTACATGTGTGCAAGAGTGTTTTTTTCCCCCTGCTTCCCAATAATGGCGGCCCTTCTCCCAAACCCAGTTCTCGCTCCTATTCCGAGAGAAAAGAGGGAGAGACAGAACAACGGCAGAGGCTCGCCCAGTGGCGCATGGACACCATTGCAATACTCACCAAACAATATACAAGCTCATGTTAACGGGAACCGAATAACGTATGGAAATATATGCAAACGTCCGGAGCGACCATCGAATATATTGAACATAAAATATATATTCCCGATAAATTATTCCGGAAATATCCCTCGGTTATTTTCTATCAAGCACTCCGTGTTTCGTGTAATTCTACTTTATGCAGTAAGCCTAATATTGATTGACTTGAATTGTAAATATTTAGCATCTCAAAAGCGGAAATGTTAATTGACTTGGAGTGATTTGAATTTCCTTTCTTATTTCAGGTAAAAATGTCGGCCTATAAAGATTAAAGAGAATGTATGTGCATTGGGAAACACATTTTGGTGAAAAAGAAAACGTGACACTTCATTGTCATCATTTGACAACGTTTTGCCGAACTATGAAAGCCTAAGTGCTAAACATTGGCCTTCCAAGTTTTCTCTGTTTCGCTGTTTCATTATCAAACGCCAGTATGTGCAACGTTCGACCAATGACTACAATACATGAAAACAAGTGATCAACAATTAATTGTTGTTATTTCAATTGGGCCTCAGGACCATGAAAAAATATCATGGCCCAGGAAATGTAGGAAATAAATAAGTAAAACGAACGAAATCTTTCAGTTGCATTTCCTTTACGCGTTATTGCCTTGATATTTATGACAGCTGAAGAGCACAATGTAACTTTCATTAACTGAACAGAACTGCACAGTTCAGATATGAAATAGCAACAATAATTCACACTCTGTTCCTGTGCTTAATACATCATGTGCAACACACCAAGAGCTGGACTATCATATTTGAAATGGGTATTTTCAAGGACTGTTTCCTTCAGTAAACATACAGTTGCTGATAAATACAAAAATAGTTCTTAGAATTGCAGAATGAAAACTCCTGATAGATGTTTTATAAATGTGGCTGGTTGATTGTTCTCAAACAGCACGAACAGTTACTGACTTGAAACGTTTTACTGAAGGAATTCTTTTTAATGTCTTGAAAAGACAACAGATTTTACCTTACCCCATAGCCAGCAGAAAGTCAGAATCAGTCTTTATCTTGTCAGTACAACATACAGCACTGACAGCTGGCCCACAACTGCTCATTTCTGTTTTATTTTCTGTGATCTATCAACTAAAAGTGTGGGAGAAATAAATACTAAAATGAGAAAAATCTGTCTAAATCACATCTTTCCTCTAATTTGTTTCATGTATTTTTATTTCTTCACAGATCTTCTCATGCAAGTAATCTTTCTGTTCCACATACTGCAAATTCCGCTATTGGTTTCAAATGCTCGGGAAAGAGAGGGTGCTCCACTCATAGTATAAGAGTGGTGCTTTATGAATGATTTTAGCCCCACGGCCCTTTAGTCTAGAGTTTAATATCCTGTCAGCCCCACCACTCAGCGCACTGCAGCCAGTCGCCACAGAACATTGCAGCACTTTCAAAATTGATTTTCAGCTTCTCAGATGCAGTAATGTTGTGCCAAGCATCTGTCCTGGATTGCACACAGCCAGATTAGAGAGTCGGTCAAAGTTTCAGTTTGATCTGTGCTTCAATTGCATTCTCTCTCATTTCAAACTCTAAACGCAGGGCACTGTTGGAGGTATGCAATCCCTGAAGCAACATTAGCCTCTGCGTCTGCCGCACACACCTTGGTCATAAATTTAAGGTATAGGCTGTAGTTGATCTTAAAAACATTATGGGCCGGTTTCACAGACATAGATTAAGATTAATCTAAGACTAAATTCGATTTTCAATTGACAATCTCCATACAAAACTCTGTTTAGTCCAGGACTACCCTTAAGCCATGTCTGTGAAAGTGGCCCAAGATTCAATGGGAAACAATAAAGAATTAATAATGAACATTATAACAGCACACTGAAAAGCTTCATCAACCGACTCTGCGCTTCCAGTGAATTTTTTGTGACTAAAAAACTTCTGATTTGTTTTCAGTCTAAATGGGACTGTGTACTTTCAGCAATCCAATCATTATAATTGAAACTTTTATCTTTCTTTGCTGATTATGCCATTAATTAGTTTCCGAGAATATTAATGCAATGTTATTAATAACAAACTTATTTATGCATTTGCAGCTTACAGCCAACCACAAGAGAGCATTACTTTGAGTATTATTTATTTATTTATTTATTTCTACTGGAGTCTCAAGGTCATAATGGAAGTATTCTGAGGAAGTATTAATTAACTATATGTACCATGACTGGACACCTGGGAGAACTGTGATTTTACCATACATGTATGTGTTATTTTCTGGCTCTTCCAGACAAGTAGCACACTTTCACAATTTGGTCAGGCCCTTTTCAAACTGTAGATGCCAAACTGCAGTTAAGAATGTGGCAAGTTGAACAAAGAACAAGAAAAGCATCCTCACAGTTTTGCATCGCCTTGATATCCCACCACTGTCAGATTACCAGGGTCACCAGGGGCCTATACGTCCCTCACAGTTTTTCTCACAGTTTTACATTGGAGCTATCCTGGCAGCCTGAGTAATGCTCTGTATTAGATCTACTTCCTGCCAGACAAGAACACAACTGCTGCAGTCTAATTCCAAAGCAATTCTCTCTGGAAAACAGTATGTTATTCAATGAAAACATACCAATATTTTGTTAAAATTATGTTGTTTATTACCTTATATTTGTGTGTATCGGCAATGTTTTGGTATTCTCTGTGTTGTCTGCTACTCTGCACCAGAATGCTGTTTCATAGCGATGGCTGTTGGATAAGTTAACCCTGTCCTCTTTTTAAATTTGGTTTTATAGACTGAAGAGAATGCCTAAAGATGTCAAAACACATAAGCAGCAATTACCTGTCTGGTTAAAATGCTGTTCAGCATGTATTGCGAGTGTGCCCCCCCCCCCAAAAAAAAATAAAAAAATAAAAAACATAAAATAAAAATAAAAAAACTGCACCATCTGTTCTCAGGAAGCAAGTATGTATGTTGGATATGAACATATGATCCAAACTGATGAACCTGATGATAATTCTTCTCTGCCAGTTTAATTTAGATAAGTATACTATGGCTGTTTATTCTCCCAGTACTGAATGAACTGGCAGTGTATTAAGTACCATAGGATTTTTTTTTTTTCAATCTTAGTCACATATTGCCTCTGTTAAGTAGGGTGACCACCTCACCCTCAGCCTACTTCCAAACACAAAGCAAATAAACAGGACTGTCTTCTTCCACTTTGTCTCATTTTAGTTATATTGTATTAGCTTGTTATGAGCTTGTTTTTTATGACGATGATGATAATTATTATTATTATTATTATTATTATTATTATTATTATCATCATCATCATCATCATTGTTGTTGTGTCGTCGTCGTTGTAGCAAGCGGTTTCGCCGCAACATATAGATTTGAATGCATAATAATGATACTTCGCCATTCTCCAGTTCACTGAAGGCATGAGTTCATGTGGTATTGGTCGCGTCTAATCTTCATAGGGGAAAAAAAGCTCATCACCCAAAACTATGCACGGAAAAAAAAAATTTGGGAGAGCAAATTGCAAAGCGCGGTCAAAACTGCACCCTTTTAATCATAAAGACCGGAATCGACCCCTGAACAAACAATATTTCCCACAATGCACTTGCTCCGTGGCCTTTCCTGGATATCCTGTTTTCTGGAGAGATACTGTAGCCGGAGAACCGTTGGAGGTCTTGAAAAAACTAGCTAGCTGGCTTATTACTTTCGGAATTCGTGCTGCGAATTCATACAAATTGAATTCTTCCCCTTAACATACTCGTGTCAAGAAAAATACAATGGTAAGTGTATTGTCGCATTCGTATAGACGCCGTGTCGGTATAACCAATGTAGCAAGCTGACTGGGTTGTCATTTTATCACTTGCGTGGAGGAATCAGTTAGCATGCTAACAATGCTAACTTGGTTTGTTAGCTAGATATCATAGCTATGTTGGAAAATGTCGACTTGCGCGAAATAACCTGAGACTTGGCTTGTCAAATGCGTACCGTACGTGTCGATTTGTGCCGATTTAAGCGAATCGGTGGCTCGTCCGTTATCTTATGACCAGCTAGCTAAATGCAAGTAGAGGGATGGGGTTTCTGGATGGACCGGGGTTTTTTTCCCCCGTGTTTCCCATCAATGGGTGCTGTCATCGTGGACAAAATGATAGAGATAAATTGATGATAACTAGTATCGCAGCCTTTAGTCGATTTCACACTGGACGCGAAACGAATTTTTCGTAAGGCAGATGACATTCAAAGTCAGTGCAAAGACGCGAAAAATTCGCATCTTTGCATTGACTTTGAATGTAATCTGTTGTGCGAAAAATTCGTTTCGCGTCCGGTGTGAAAGCAGCTTAACTACATGGTTTGTGAGAGAACGCGGAGGGCGCGACGCTCCAGAATGGGTTTTTTTCTCCCAAAATGACCGAAACGTGGTGCTAAATTTTCCTAACCCAGTTGTGGTACCGCTTCCGCTCTGAGCCACAATTCAGCCAATGAGATTGTACCTAATTGGAATTGTAAGCCAATCAGATTGTACGTAACCGGAATTTTTTTTTCCCCCTAACTTGGTTATGAAAAAATCCGGCGCCCCCCGGTAGTCATGAGACTATCTGCACACCTTGCAGTTTGTGAAGCAATGAGGCACGTATCACGGTGGTGTTATTTCATGTCTTCGAGCGGAAGGGGAATGCAGGCCTGTTTCCTTTCTAGAGCCCAAAAAATGTCAAAAGTCAGGGCATTGGCGCGATGTTTGCTACCGGTGAGCCTTCTCTGAATGCTGACTACATGTTTATTCTGTACTGTGTGCAAAATCATTGAAATAATAAAAAATGATGAAGACCATGGATCTGAGCCTATTTAGGGACCTTCTATACTCATAGTTGGAAAAATTTGATGTTTAATTAGTTTACATCGAAGTTGTCAATTTGTTCTTGGAAATGCACAGATAACTGTTGCTGACACATGCTTGTAGCCAGATCTGATGCAGTCTTGGCAAGGTCTTGACAGAAGAACATGACGGTACCGGCTGGATTGAGTTCCAAGTGGAATCTACACTTGCATCCATCTTGACAAGGAAGTTTTGAAAAGGGCCATTCTCAGTCACGTGTGTGACCAAAAATGTAACAAATAGTAGAAAAAATCTCCTCCAATTACAAAAGCATTGGAGGTTCATGATTGTGGACCTTGTATAAGAGTACTACTTATCCAAGTCTATCAAGTAAAAATGTTATTTGTTACATTAACTTTAACTACTTAAGGTCAGAGGTCAAATACGACTGGTCACGTGTGTGACTTCACACGGAAACAGGTTTTTCATAACTCTATTTGACTTCAAAAACTCTGTGAAGTTGAAAAATCTAGAATTTTCATAGTTTTGGGGTGTGGAGAATAGCAAGGAATAAATTTGATACCTTTCATTAATTTTCAAAGTATTTCTTTATTTGATGACATCTGGTCATGTGTGTGACATTTTGGTTCACTTCTCAAAGAATGGCCCAAAATGGAGACCTCTTACCTGGTCATGTAATAGAGTCCAAGTAACTCAAATGGTTTAAGTCTAAGTTTGATATTATCATTAAATGATAATATCAATGTACAATACGCCTGCCATGTGCACATAGTTTGAAATTGAAGTGGCCATCCTCTGGTACTATAACTCTGCTTTCTACCGTTAGCCTGCCGTATCCTTTACCTTCTCACCTTCTGAAATGCAGAGGCACTGAATGCTCTATTGACGCTAGTGATGCCATCTTCCATTTTTAATGACCAAAGAGGAGACCGGATATTTGATTGCTTGAACATTCAGCCATGAGATTACTTATCTATTGGCTGGAAAATGCAATCAAATGCTTGTTATTAACAGCAAAATCCATTTTCCCAATTGTAATTTCTTTTTGCCAATATTCACATTGTAAAGCCAAAGTGGTCGGTGATGTGAGACTCGGTTGGCATCATTAATTTTCCTGCCCGAAGGTTCAAAAATTGTTCTTTGCAGTGAATCCGTATTTACTAGAAAAAGAGAGAAAAGACCAGCAATTGTGCGCAATAAATCTCACGTGTAAATAAACAGATCTACATACTGTTTCTGAATAAATAAAGTTGATCTAAATCTGCCTGTTCTGTGAGGATTTGCATGCTAATCTATGGGCTTTAGTTTGAGGGTATTTTCATCCACACTGAGTGCATTATGTAAGCATAATATTCATTTAAAATGGAGTTACTGTCCAATTAACTTGTGCTCTTCATTGTATGAAGTTTGGCCTCAGCTTCTCTTTCTCCGCCCTCAGATCCGCTTCATCCTGATCCAGAACCGTGCTGGGAAGACACGGCTGGCGAAGTGGTACATGCAGTTCGATGACGACGAAAAGCAGAAGCTGATTGAGGAGGTGCACGCGGTAGTGACAGTCCGCGATGCCAAGCATACCAACTTCGTGGAGGTACGCAGGTGTCCGTGCCGACGCAGTGGCGTTGCGTTGGCGCTTGTCCACATGCCTTGGGGATGCTGCAGAACAAGTGAAGTCTCCCTTAAATGAGCGCGAGAAACAAAAACCAACGTTAAATTAAAGAATTGCCCACGTTCGTTATACTGAGTGGATGTTTAAACAAGGCCTGCGCTATCACCCCTGACAGCAAAGGTTATATCGGCAAAAGCCCCCACATGAAAGCCTCCAAAAAAGGAAGCATAGCTACAGTATTGCTCCAGACAGCCTTATTAAAGTATTGCAAACTGGATCCAGTTTCATCAGATATATGCTCAGACTGCCTGCATTCACATATTAATAACGAAAAATGTACTTTTCTATTTTTCATGCCATCAGTCGTAAATTTTACTACTTATTGCTTAATCTATTGATATTTTTGCTGTAGTGTGTGGCAATAATTGATCATGACTGAAAGAATGAAATGGAAAAATTTCGAGATGATATTGCTTACATATCAGGCAATATGATGGAACTTGGGTGCTCCAGGAAATGAATCGGTTAACGTAATATTATTAATAATAATACGGAGGCAAAAATCAGTTGAGTTTTCCCTCTTGATAAGATCTAAAGGCTTATCAAGTTTGAAAAGGATCTATTAAATAGTTTTTGAGTCAGGAAGGAGGATCTGCGATGGACGCGAACGTGATGATGATTCTATGATATGGACTCGTATGACTGAAAAATCAGATGGCAAAATTTCAAGGTGGTATTTGTTGGCATTTGTTGTATTGCTGGATACGATTCTTTATTAAATTGCCGGTGTATTTGGCTGTTGGGTATTGGAAGACTCATTTGGAACACTCATGGGAGAGCTGACAATTGGGGTGTTCAACAAGAGCTTTTTTTTAAAAAAAAAAAAAAAAAACCTTGTACCGTAAAAGAGCCATGCAATGGGCCATTTGAATTTGCTGTTTTAGGGACATCGGCGGATTCCGAGATTGTTTCGGTTCAGATTGTTTCACTATTTATTCTTCTGTTCAGCTTTGCCAAAAATTACCAAAAACATATTTTGTAACATCTAAGGAGCAGTTCTATTGTTTGGAGTTCAATTCAGACAAGGCTGTCTTTCTCTTTAAACCTGTCCACGAACCCCTCACATCCTTTATTCCATAGATAGAGGGTTGTTTTCTTTTGTCTGGGTCTTATCTAGCACGATTTCTTTCTGCACTTTTTGTCAGTATTTTGGAATAAAATCTTCAAAGAGATACAGAAACTGTCTCCGAGCACAGACTGAAAATGCGGTTACTCAGCTTAGTTTCATCAATATGTGCTTGACTGGCATCAGTGCTGTTGCACTGTAATTAAGTTGCCTTGTGAATCAGAGGCTGTAGGCTAAAATCCTGCATTAAACAAGTATGAGCTGGTATTTAAACAAGTATAAATGTGAACTGATAGAATGGATAAGTTGTTAAAAGGGAAAAAAATGTAAGGCGTAGTATTCAGTGAAATAAAAGTATCTCGCTGCATTGCCCTGAATAAGGTCATCTGCTCAGGGAAGCTGGAACGTGCCTCAAATTGTGCCATCGCCTATGTGGAAATTTGCATACCGTGGCAGCACGGTGGCATAGTGATTAGCACTGTTGCCTCACAGCAAGAAGGTCGTGGGTTCGATTCTGGCCTGGGGCCTTTCTGTGTGGAGTTTGCATGTTCTCCCCGTGTTCGTGTGGGTTTTCTCCGGGTACTCCGGTTTCCCCCACTCACAAAAACATGCATCATAGGAACGCTCCAACCAGTACCCATGACCAAGGAATTGGCTTTAGAACTGGAGTTGGTCCCTGGGCGCTGCTCTATGGCTACCCACTGCTCCTAACTATAGGAGGGGTCAAATGCAGAGGATAAATTACCCCACGGGGTTCAATGAAGTGTATCTTATTTTATTTTATCAAATGCTTGGGCACCATCCACTCTGATGTGCCGTGAGTCTGCATGAATACCATTGGCCTTTACTACATTCCTCCATTTTATCAGTTCGATATCCAAGCTCTCATTGGCTGCATCAAAGCAGACATTAGAAATGCACTTTGTTCAGCAGCATGTGTAGCTACTGATAAACTGTGGAACAGCTTGTACTGAACAGAGCCAATTCCAATGGTCTCTTCCTTCCTTTTTTTCTGTGTCCCTGATGGAGCCATTTAATCCACCAATATCCAACAGTTTATGCAGTTAAGGGATGTGCATGTTGGTGTTTTTACCAAATCTCCACTGTTCAGCTGGGAAAAGAAGTACAGTGAGATATTTGCTTTGTCTTTATTGCTTTAGACACAGTGACTCGCTCTGGGAAAATATCACTGGTTATTTTTGAGCCTTTGCTGAGGCTTTGCTTGTATATCTATTTTTGATATAAACGGACAACCCGAGAAGCCTGCTGTTTGTTGGAGCTGAGTGAGTTTTATGGAGAGGGATCATTTCTGTTCATTGTGTTCAGTTGTAAAGTTAAGATAATGATACACATATGTGAATTAAAACATATGAAAGGTACATATTGTCATGGTATAAGAAGCTACTGTTTTCATTGTAGATGATTGGCAGATTCTGTGCTTGTCATCTTTGTTAACCCATTAAGACGAGGGGCTCTCTAAAAAGCATTCTAAAACATAAAGCATTGTTTGGAAGCAACCCTCTAATACCTGTGGGTTTGCTGAAAAACTTGACAGAATAGTTAATTTTCTCTAAAACCTTTATTTTTCAGCCTCTGCAGCAGATAGAAACATGAAATAAAAACCATTCAAGAGCTCAGACTTTTGGCTGTCATAGGGATTTATTACATTTGTTCTCATGTTTCCTAGCATTTAAAAAATAGATTAACAATTCAAATCTCATCATAATTTATTATTATTATTATTATTATTATTATAGTTTAATACCATTATTACTACTACCTCCAGATCATTGCAAATTGATACTCGCTCATACAGCGTGAGTGATAGTTCCCCCTTATCCAGTCATCTTGAAAACCGGAAAATTTGCCAGAATCGTCCTCCTCCTCAAAGTCGTGTCTCACACGCTGAGCCTTGGTTAGTGGGTCAGCTACTGCATCATTATCTGGGTCTGAATCTTCTGATCCATTGTTTTAGTCAAAGTAACTGCTGTAAGCTGCTTTCACACCGAACGCGGAACAAATTTTTCGCACGACAGGTTACATTCAAAGTCAATGCAAAGACGCGAATACACGCGTTTCGCGTGTATTCGCGTCTTTGCATTGACTTTGAATGCAGTCTGTCGTGCGAAAAATTCGTTCCACGCCTGGTGTGAAAGCAGCTGTACTCTGCATCAGTGTTGCTCCCTTTGCTCAGGGGTGCGTTTCCCAAAAGCGTAGTTGCTAACCAAGTTAGCATCTCGCATAGTTCTTCCATTCACAGTTAATGGTTCCAACTATCTAAGTTAGCATCGGTGATTTTGGGAAACGTGCCCCAGGTCATCAGCCACTATAACTGCATGAAACGCAACACTTGGAAACTTTTTTTTTTTTGAATACAAATCCCATTGTGAATTTCGCCTGCCCCACGTGCATTTTAGTGAACTGTGATGTACAAAACCCAAAACCAGTGAAGTTGGCACGTTATGTAAATTGTAGATAAAAACAGAATACAATGATTTGCAAAACCTTTTCAACTTATATTCAGTTGAATACACTGCAAAGACAAGATGTTTAATGTTCAAACTGAGAAACTTTTTTTTTTTTTTTTGCAAATAATCATTAACTTAGAATTTAAAGGCAGCAACACATTGCAAAAAAGTTGGCACAGGGGCCTTTTTACCACTGTGTTACATCACCTTTCCTTTTAACGACACTCAGTAAACGTTTGGGAACTGAGGAGACCAATTTTTGAAGCTTTTCAGGTGGAACTCTTTCCCATTCTTGCTTGATGTACAGCTTAAGTTGTTCAACAGTCCGGGGTCTCCGTTGTCGTATTTTACGCTTCATAATCGCCACACATTTTCAATGGGAGACAGGTCTGGACTACAGGCAGGCCAGTCTAGTACCTGCACTCTTTTTACTACGGAGCCATGCTGTTGTAACACGTGCAGAATGTGGCTTGGCATTGTCTTGCTGAAATAAGCAGGGGCGTCCATGAAAAAGACGTTGCTTGGATGGCAACATATGTTGCTCCAAAACCTGTATGTACCTTTCAGCATTAATGGTGCCTTCACATATGTGTAAGTTGCCCATGCCTTGGGCACTAATACACCCCCATACCATCACAGATGCTGGCTTTTGAACTTTGCGCCTATAACAGTCCGGATGGTTCTTTTCCTCTTTGGTCCGGAGGACACGAGCGTCCACAGTTTCCAAAAACAATTTGAAATGTGGACTCGTCAGACCACAGAACACTTTTCCACTTTGCATCAGTCCATCTTAGATGAGCTTGGGCCCAGCGAAGCCCGGCGGCATTTCTGGGTGCTGTTGATAAATGGCTTTTCGCTTTGCATTGTAGAGTTTTAACTTGCACTTGCAGATGTAGCGACGAACTGTAGTTACTGACAGTGGTTTTCTGAAGTGTTCCTGAGCCCATGTGGTGATGTCCTTTACACACTGATGTCGGTTTTTGATGCAGTACCGCCTGAGGGATCGAAGGTCACGGGCATTCAATGTTGGTTTTCGCCTTGTAAACTTCGTGCAGTGATTTCTCCAGATTCTCTGAACCTTTTGACGATATTATGGACCGTAGATGATGAAATCCCTAAATTTCTTGCAATAGCTCGTTGAGGAATGTTGTTTTTAAACTGTTCGACAATCAGCTCACGATTTGTTCACTAAGTGGTGACCCTCGCCCCATCCTTGTTTGTGAATGACTGAGCATTTCAGGAAGCTGCTTTTTATACCCAATCATGGCACCCACCTGTTCCCAATTAGCCCGTTCACCTGTGGGATGTTCCAAATAAGTGTTTGATGAGCATTCCTCAACTCTCTGTCTTTTTTGCCACTTGTGCCAGCTTTTTTGAAACATGTTGCAGGCATCAAATTCCAAATGAGCTAATATTTGCAAAAAATTACAAAGTTTACCTGTTCGAACATTAAGTAACTTGTCTTTGCAGTGTATTCAATTGAATATAGGTTGAAAAGGATTTGCAAATCATTGTATTCTGTTTTTATTTACGATTTACACAACGTGCCAACTTCACTGGTTTTGGGTTTTGTATTTCATTAGTCTTGTTTCTTGAAAATGATACTATCATCTAAAACGTGCAAACGTCACATCAGGTCTTAAAGGGAGAATGACGCAGTTGTCGATCGTGGCCCTCAAGAGATTCACACACAGATGGTGCATCTGGTCTTAAAGGGTTAAGTCACTAGCAGCCTCCCTGTGGATGTTCACCTTGAAATCAGGAGCTCAGTTTGGTCAGTCATGCAGACATATGCATCAGCACCAGGTCTGTGCATCTCCCTCACACAGCGCTTTCGTCCCAGCTGTTTGTGGTATTACTGGATTTGTGTTGTACATGAGCTCTGACATTGGCGGGTGGAGGGGGGGGGGTTGTGTGGACATAGTTGTGATGCATGTCGGGTACAGAGGCTTTGTCATGGAGTTTTCTCCCTGTCTTGTCTCTCTGCTTAGTTCCGAAACTTCAAGATTATCTACAGACGCTATGCTGGTCTCTACTTCTGCATCTGTGTGGATGTGACTGACAACAACCTGGCCTACCTGGAGGGCATTCACAACTTTGTGGAGGTAGGGCCCTGTTTGTACAAGCACCCCTGCATACCACCTCCTGACACACACACACACACACACACGCACACGCGCTCACAGACATACGCACACACACACACACGCGCTCACACATGCTCTTACACATTAACATGCATGGATTCATGTTAAACCTATTACATTCGTAAGTCCTAGCAGCAAATGGCTTTGATAATGGCTGCTGTTTGAGCCTAAGGCCAATGTCTGCAAATGTCCCCATAATCCTCGTGCAATAATAAGGCAGCTGTGTCCCCAGGCCGTGCAGGTGTACACTGATTAATGACACATGCACACACACATACACACACACACACACACACACCATGCAGGGACAGGGGCATGTGGACAGGGTTTCTCGTCTTCACAATCATGCATTCAGTTTTTCAGCTTGATGAAAATGGTGGCTTCAGTTAAGCTCTTGGTATTCCTTCCTCTAAGGACTTGCATACATAATCGATCCCTGTAATTTCTGTGCATTATATTCCCTGAGTAATCCTTGGTGTCCTTCAAATCAAACATTATCTTGGATAGGACGATGAGTTTTGCGTTGGTCCCCAATGAGGTTATTGTGAATTAGTTATGAGCTAAGTGGGGATATATTTTACTGTATTGCTGTCGTGAAGATTTAAAAGATAGGTTGGTGTTCACAACTTTTTTGGAAAAATACTTCTCAGGTGAG
Source organism: Gymnothorax javanicus (assembly GCA_029692085.1). Taxonomy (NCBI): domain Eukaryota; kingdom Metazoa; phylum Chordata; class Actinopteri; order Anguilliformes; family Muraenidae; genus Gymnothorax; species Gymnothorax javanicus. The sequence goes on along the minus strand of CM056195.1, from coordinate 12,247,892 downwards.
TTAAGACAAATGACACCCATGTGTTGATTGAAATTAGTAACTTCGAACATCCCAGCTGAAGCCTCTCATCCGTGAATAACCACATTCTCTTACTCAAAAACAAACTCTATTTCTAATGGGTTCTGTATCCATTATAAAATATTACTACGTGATGAGGAAAACAAAATTTTTGTCTTTGTTCTTGCATAGAAGTCAGATCGAAGTAGCTTGCTAAGGTGCGAGTTGGGAATCTGGTTGGAATTCAATTTGTATAAATTCAGCGTGTTGGTAAACTCATTAGAGGGGAAATGATTAAAAGGGCAGTTGGTTATGATCTCACAGGAAATGGACCAAATTGTAGCACTTTGCAGAATGGAATTCTGGGACTTCTCCTTCATTCTGAACGCTTTTGGTCAATGGCTCAAACTTGGACAGCTCGGGAAGGACTAAAAAAGAAAAAAAATTGGGGAAAAATTGTAAGAGAGCACAGCTGTAACCAAGTCAAACTGCTGCATCTCTCCATACAACGTAGGTACCCAAGTTCGCAGAAAATGTGGTGTCTGTAATTACTCAATTTATTGATGAGGGCAGACTATACCATGAACTGGCCTTGCCTGGGTCTCATTTGGTTGTAAATTTTAAGGTGAGAGCAATAGACTGGATGACCCTGTTGCCTGCCTTTGAAGGCAGGCAAACCTCTGTCCAAATTTGATCTGCTGTAAAGGAGGTGAGGCTGCTTCAGTCCTCCTGGCCAGCAGGGACCGCCAGAGTGAGGCCTGTCAAGGCTCCATACTGCCTAACTGCAAATTCCGTCCGGGAATTGATCATATGGGCCGTCGTGTCCTCATTGCAGCCCGGGAAGGTAGAAAATCTTTAGTTCCTGTAGGAAAATATTAACTCCCTGTTCTGGATATTGGACTGCATTCAAACGATGCTCCTGGGAATGTATTTTCCGGTGGACTGTGCTCGACACATGCACTGTGGCAGAAGTTGAAGCAGGTTTCTTTTCTGCCCTTTTCTCCGTCTAGGTTCTGAACGAGTATTTCCACAACGTGTGCGAGTTGGACCTGGTGTTCAACTTCTACAAGGTAAGTGGTTGGAAGCCCCTTCCTCATTCTTGACTGACAGCTGTGCCCCCTGTGGCCTCAGGTGGAATTGCCTCCTGTATATGCTTCCTTTAACATAAAGCCAGAAGGGAATTAAATGAATGTGCTAAGTGGGGGGATGGAGGCCCTATTTTTATTTTAAGGTTGCCGTGGAGGCGCCGTCATGGCAACCGGTGTACACTGCATAATTACAACAATCAGTCAATTAAGCTGTGCTTGCTCCCATCAATTTGGTGCGGTGGGTTTTCTTTAAAAGAAAACAGAAAGCAATTAAGCAAGTCGCTACTGATAATTACCTTCTACTGCTACTGCCTTAAGCACTAGAGATATTTTCTGAATACGCCCACCCGGTCAACCTTTAATGCAAGGCTGCCTACTCAAAAAAGCAGATGGCGGAGGAATTTAAAAGTATAAAGAACAGTAATGATGTTCAACATAAATTAACTGGAGGTGGTCATCTCAATCAGACCTGGTTGTCAGGCAATGGCCAAATGGATCCGTCCTGCAGACTCTGTGCCATATTTGCATCGATATATTCTGAACATGTAGGATGTTTCTGGCGCGTTGGATTGTACCAGTGTGTTCACTAATACAAAGCAGTTTCTGAATAATGGCAGCGCAGTCGTGCGCTGTGACGGGTAAATTGGTCTGGATGCTTGGACACTGCCATCCTTCCCTTCATCTTGCACTTAAATGGAATAGCTGCAGTAAAAATCCAATAAATGAGTAATTTGAAGTAATGCGCTTGAGCAGTTCTGGATAGAAGGAGCTTGCATGGAAAACCTTAGATGACCGTTTTTAACAAGCTTCCTGGTGTTAATCTCCTGCTGACTATTTGGTCATGTCTAGTTTAGAGCTTAATAACTTCAACTCCTCATCCTTTACATACTGTCATTAGCAACCTAAACTGCCAAGTTCCATTCTTTATGAAATGCTCGCTTTCAGACTTCTGTAAATAATTTTTAAAGATTGTTTTTTTTTTTTTTTCTAACTACAGTGCTGCGAAAAAGCATTTATCCCCCTCCCAATTTCCTCTATTTTTGCTTATTTGTCATACATTTTAGATCATCCAAATAATTTTTAATATAGACAAAGACATCATGAGGAAACCCAAAATGCAGCTTTTAAATTATCCTGCATGGTCAGCTCTTATATTCTCCCCTGTCTTTTGTGCATTTCCTGCCCAAAGAGGATACAGCTTTTCAATATTCTTGATGAAGCACGTCTATGCACAAAACTCCCATTGCCATCAGTGTTACCTTAATCAAGGCTTTTATTAATATTCATGATGCATGATGTAGTTGCGCATGCAAAAGGAAATTAATTGGTAGGAAGAGCTCCTAATGGTGAAAATGTTGACTTGACCCTCTGGTGGGTCTACATCTGAGGTGGTGAACCTCTTAAAGGCGAGCTGTGGCCCTTCATATTGGTTTTTTTTTTTTTTTTAATCTGTGTTATATACCATTTTATGTTGGATACATTTTCTGTGTCATACTTAACCTGGGATTGCACTGATGAAAGCACAGATTTAAAAACTAGATTTAGGTTTAGAGTTATGAAAAAATTATATAAAGATTTCTGTACGTTCTCATCCTATAAGCATAAACTTGTCTGTACGAGCTGCAGTAGAGGCACGTGAGCATTTTCCTACTCTATGGGCAGTGAATCTAGAATGCCCCTATAACAGCCTTTGTAAAGCCATTTAAAGCCACAAAAAAACAACTTTAAATGCCTAATGATGGCCTTCGTTGCACAAAACCTGTCTGGCACAAGAAAAAAAAAAAACATGCTGTTAGCTTGGATAGCGGCCATTGTAAAGCCAGCAAGCCTTCAGAAATAATTACCTAAAAGCTGTTTGGGACAATGAAAAGTGCCCTTTAAATCTGAAGTAGCATATAAAACTCCAAAAAGCCTTTATCTCTCTCCATGGCTTGTTTTGGATTTGTTGTGAGCATGTGAAGATGCGCTTTGAAATGCCGGCCTTGTTCGCTCACAGGTGTACACGGTGGTGGACGAGATGTTCCTAGCAGGAGAGATCAGGGAGACGAGCCAGACCAAGGTCCTAAAGCAACTGCTCATGCTCCAATCCCTGGAGTAACTCCGCCCCCTCTCCATCAGACCACACCTCCTACCCCTCCCTCTTTGGTTTCCTCTCATTGGTCCCTCAATGGAGCCGGCTCCGCCCCCGTTGACAAGAAATTCCAATTCCCCTTCTCTCAGGAGTTCCTGGTCATGCCAAATGTTGGGTCAGCCGTTCACTCCACCTGTGATGTCATAAAGGGTCTCATTGGGCGGAGCCCTCCCCTTCCTCTAATGCTCCTGCGTACTGACGAGCGACTGAGCCAGAGAAATGCCAGCCTGAAAGCACCTTCCCATCCCTGGGATATGCCTTACCTATTGGCTGTCAGAATTTGGCTGAAAGCATTTGGCTGTTTTTGGTCTGAACTGTTTAAGTTCACAGGGCTGTATGAAGTTTCAATGTGTGCTGAGGTCACGTAGTCTGATGTTGTCTTCCGTAATTATGGAGTGTTGAAAACTATTGGAGAATCTATTCCCAAGTGGTACCGGACTTCGAGATGACATGATTTGAAAGGCAAGACATTAACTGTTTAAGGCGTGAACTCACAAATGAGTTTGGAATGTCCGTAAGTGTATTGCGGGGCTCTCAAACTTGGTCCCAGGCCAGCTAACCACTGCCTTTCATATGGGACCTCTTTATATGTAATTATAGTGCAAAAAGCTCAATACAAAGTTAGCAATCTTTGTGGCTCAGCAAAGCTCTGTCTGGCATAATGTAGATTGAAAAGGTAAATAATTGCCTTAAACATCAAAAGCACTGAAGAGATTAACATTAACAGCTTGTTAACATCTGCAATAGCAGTTATGGTTGGAACGGAAACCGGCATGCACAGGGGTCTTCAAGGAATTAGTTTAAGAATCACTGACTTGGTGTAACAACCTCAGCCATAACTAGATGCAGTTCCAGAGCTTAAAAATTCTGACCTACAACTTTTGGGCGAAAATACTCCAAAGAAAAACTACTCTTTGAAAGGCTAAAGCAAGCTTTCAATGCATGGATTCTGATTGGCCAAGACATAACACTTGCATTGGCTGGTTTCGGGAGAGAGAGAATGCCTCTCTTTTGTTTAAGAAGTCTCTTCCCCCCCTTGGCTGGGTGATTCTTGGTAGATGGTGACCTCATAGGTCAAAGTTCAGGCTACAGCCATTTTGTGAAGAAGAAAGATTGAGCATTTCTATGGCTCAGCAGCTGCTTGTCAGCTGCCCCCCCCCCAAAGGAGTTTCCCTTACATTTCAGAGCAAGTCAACAGTGAACATGAATTACTTTACGTATTGTGCTTTTATCTGTAATTTAGTATAGTGATGTCTTGTTTGTACCGTGTACATATATTTGTAAGTTTATTATGTGGATACTGCCCTTGGTTCTCGAAACTTTCTCAGTCTTCATCTGAGGGAGATGCGATCCATTTAAAAAAAAAAAAAATCATTAATGACAGATTGCTACAGGGGCATTACCAAAAGTATGAATCCTCTCACTGATAAATTTCCCTCTGTGCCGGAGGGATTATTGCTATAAATCACATCTCTTGTGAAGGCACACCTCATTATTGGCCCATCTCTCTACTGTAAGACGGGATGACTGAGGCACCTGTCTGCTTGTAGCCTAACCTTCCGCACAGAGGTGATTGAATGCCTGCAGAAACCGCTGTACTCTAAGCAAGTGGTGTCCCATGAATTTTCCCTGGCAGGGAATGTTGGTGAAGAAAGAGCCTGTAAATAATGAAACTCGCTGCTTGTGCACTTGTCCTCTTACAGCACTCAATAAATCACCGGTCTGAGGTAAACCCGCGGAGAGCTGGGGCATCGAGGTTTGAAGTTCATTGGTGCTCCATGTTCTAATAGTGAACCAATATTGGCTGCCAGGGTAAATTTATTTGATCTAATTGTACTCTGGCGCTACTTTTCCTTGTTTCTCCTCGAAATCTATCGATTGGATTGCAGTTCTTCTCCGGAGAGTCGCTGATGATGTTGAGGGCATTGTTCTGTAGAGGCAGGCTGAGGGACCAAGATGAACATAAGATGGGGTGTGGGGGGGGAGGAGTTTAGGTGTCTGATAACTATGTACTGGAATTTTGTGTATTTGGGGGAAGAGAAATGTTGTGGGAGCTTTCTGGCATAAAAATCAGGTTTTATAGATGCTGAAAGATCTATGAACCTGATAGCCCTTTGAACATTGAGAAAATGGTCATGGGCGAGATGAAATATAAAATATAATGACTCCATGTCATCATGCCGTCTGAAATGGGGTCACCCGCTGAGGCAGCCAGGAGTGCATATACGTAATGGTGGGGGGAGGGGGCAACTGGGAGTATTTGACTGAACAGAATGGTAGTGTCAGTGACCATTGTGATCAGAGTGGTGGTCGTGGGGGGTGCGGTGTTTCCGCATGTTTGCAGTCTTAAAGATCACATGCTGATGGGAGCCGTCCGCCATGCCTGCTTAAAGCATTCCAGTATGGAGCAGATGGTTTGACACTGCAGGACCCCAACCCTGCTGCACGGGCGGCTCTCGGATCTGCCTGCGTGAAAATTCGGAAAATTCTTCTCAACTCCAGGGTGAGGGACTAGCAGTGACGGAAACCATCTTGGAATGGAACACATCTGCACATGTAACATGCATAAAGCAGCGATGCTTCGTAACAAGTGTGTTGAGCAAATCAGCTTCTGTTGTCCAAGACCACAAATGAGCAACACAGCTCCCTGCTACATGGGAGTCCAGGATTGGCTAGTTCCTCCTGCATTCTTGCATAATCATTACAGGACCTGGCTGGCCGCTTTTGGGGCCAGGAAACACACTAAGGCCGTGGGTGCAGGGCTTGTGTCCAGTCTGGAATTCCTTATCGTCTCTTAAAGGGGGCAGGGCTGGCTCATTACTTTAGAAGTATGTATTCTATTTTTCATATAGTCCACACAATCCATATTTTGTTTTGGGAAAGACAAGAAATTAGCACCAATACTTGTTCCTGCATATGTTGTGGAGTGTGTGTGTGAGATGGGTGTAGTTTGTATGTGTGTGTCATGGTCATCTCGTGGCAGAAACCTTCCACCATTTTATTCCAATCTACATGTATATATTCACAAATGATATTAAAGCGTACACATTGCATTGGGTGTCGAGTTGTATTCATTTTAAATGAAGTCAATTAAAGATCTCTAGCTGTTTTTAGGTTTGTACAATATTTTGTGTTTTATCTGTTTTTAATGGCTAAATGTATTCCAATCAGTTGCAAACTTGCAGGTGTAGTACACAAACCACAGTTCTCCTGTTTCAGAACACAAGTTGATACATTTAATTTATGCTGTATTGTTACAGAGATCTCTGAGCTTATTTTTGATAAGTATCGTCAGGATATAGCCAGTCTTCATTGTGGCCCTCTGATTGAACCATAAGCACAACTGAATTTAAAACAGTTTGTTGGTTGTTAAATTTTAAGTGTTATAAAATGCTGAGCAAGACAGAAGAACCTCACAAAGTAACTGCAATTATACACAGAGCACTTCAATTCTAGACTGTTTTAAATGGACCATGCTTCTGTTACGCTCATTTATTCTACCCTAGTTATTAATATCCGCTGAACAATTATGGTCACAAACTAACCATTTTATTATGGTCTGCTAATTGAATTAAAAATTGAAACAATTACTTCATTTGAAAAAAAATACCATTGTGTCCAATCCTCCATACCATCTCTGTGGTGCAACACCACCATCTAGCGGTAAATGTAGGCGTTTGCGGTTTGATGTCACAAACACCAAGATAGACTGGAACCTGTCCTTACTAACTGCCCTGAGGGGTATTTCACAATGTAGCGTTACTGAGTTAGCTGGAGAACTAAAACAAAAACGATTAATACCTGGAATGACTCTTTCAACTTTAGTCCAAGTTCTAGATTTTGAAGGGTTCCAGATCTTATCAGACAATCAACAACACTGCTTCATGAAACGAGGTTCTGATTCCAACCACAGTCATCAAATGGAAATTTGTCCAGATCGTTTTTTTTGGTCGGCTTCTTACCGCGGCTAGCCCTGTTCCTGCCTTGGTCCCCTGTAGCTACAGAGCACATACAGGCAGACAGTGGGCGGCAGAGGGAGTGGAGCTGTGCCGGGCCAGCGCTGCCCAACCGCGAGCCGCAGCCCTGAGTTTCAGTTTGGTACTAATAACATCAGCCAGCTGGTGACGGGTACCATGGAGCCTCCACTACTGATGATTATAAACATCTCAGACTCAGCCCCAACTCAGGTACAGCTCTGGAGCACCCCCTTTGGCCAACAGCAGTACATGCACAAGACTGAGGCTGGGGAGCAGATGTGCAGACATGCATGAACATATGAGCCGCAAAAGCAGACACACACCCTTGTGCTCCTCGCTACAGACACGCACACACACACACACAGACAAAAAGCTAAAAAAAACAAAAATTTTAACAGGCAAAGTCTTTAAACAGCCTGACATGGGGGCCAATGTCTGTATGCCCTTCAGAAACCAACAGGGAAATGTAAGGGACCATCACAATAATTTAAAAAACTAAATTACAAAAATAACCAAGCAAACTTTGTTACAGTCCATCATTTTTAAAATTCACAATCCTCCCCTTGCAACGCAAACACAGAAAAATACAACAATCCATATTTACAGCGTAGATGACTCAGATATACAGTTTCTTAGCAATGATGATACCACATTGGTTACTAAGCAACAACTGAGTTTTTATTTTTTTCTGCAAGGAATTGTGGGAGTGATTTTCGCAGAGTAATGGTGGTCAGAGATGACAGGGAAAGAATCGAACCGTTTCCAAGCCCCAGTGATGTTGAAGAACAGGTGTTAGCGAGGACACCATGTGACTGCAGGGACTGATAAATGAAACGACACTGGAGGCAGGAGTCTGCCAGCAAAGGCTGCCTCACAGCTTGGATGTAGCATCTGACCTGTCAAAACTGGAGCAGAAATCACTATTTTCTCCCTAACAGAGTCTGTGATCTGTGCCCTCGGGAGGACACCAGTACATTTAAGCCACTTTCACACCGGACGCAGAACGAATTTTTCGCGCGACAGATTACATTCAAAGTCAACGCAAAGACGCGAATATACACGCGTTTGGCGTGTATTCGCGTCTTTGCATTGACTTTGAATGTAATCTGTCGCATTAAAAATTCGTTCAAGGTCCGGCGATAAAAGCAGCTTTAGTACTACCGGAAAATCGAAAGAACACAAACAACACAAGTAAGAGCAACATAAAACAAATTAAGAAGCATCATCGCCACCTTAACAGGGTGCACTCATTTCATTGAGTCACTTCCTTCACTTCAAGGTTTCGGGGCTAAAAAAAAAAAAGAGCAAAATAACTATGGAATGCTTTAATTTTAAGATCTCAAACTCAGTTGTTTTTTAGTAAGAAATGAGTCCTTTATAAGCGTATTTGTCCAACTTGTGATTTATTTTAAATATATTTCAGATTTTAAGAACCTCAAAACAACTGTACAAGTATTTTAACCTTTGTAAATATTTCTATAGATACATATTTAAAACAAAAATGAGTGCACTTGAGGAAAGTAAATCAAAAAGGAAATTAAATTATAAGAAAATAAACCTGACTGTTACCAGTTGGTGGAGACAAGGGTTTGGGGAGAACTGGGCAGGGTGACATTGGGGTTTGCACACGTTCTATCGAGCCAGAATTTCAGAAATACTGGGGGGTACATGTAGCTCATTCAGTAAACCTAGCATCAGAAATCAGATTGCAGAAGAAAGCAAAGTATCCAGCTTTTTGTCAATTAGCCATGTCTTACTAGAAAATTCTGCTCTTGGCCATTTTGAAAATCCCCATGTAAGCCAATGGCCATGAGTGAAGCTTCATAATGCTAGAACTAGAGTGTGAAATCACTCACTGAAATTTCACTGCATCATATTTTTTGCTGCCCCTGACATTTTTCTTTAACCGTTAGGTGATATTCAACATTGGTAATAACCGGGCTGAGCTTTAGCGGAAACAGCCGAAGGGAATGGTTTCGGAGAAGCCCACTGAAACAGTGGAATTGGCTGGAACTTCAAGGAACAGTCAGTTAGTGGTGTCAAGCGAACTGAAAAAGGTTTTTGTTCTCACGGCAGAGCAAACTATAGGTTCTGTCCTTGTAGTACAAGGCACTTCCACCCAGGTTTGCTTCTGTGAAACATCACTTTCACATCACTACCAGGCCAGCGCAGGGAAACCAAATGATGAGGTGAGAGGCCTTACAGCCTGGGGCTCGGCAGCCATTTTGGAAGGTGCAGCGTTATCACACAGCATCACTTAGCAACGCTGTGCTTCCTGTGGCCAAGGCTATAGAACGCTGCTCCTCCACCAGAGACAGCTCCTTAAGTGCTCATTACAGAAAGGTTGCCATGGAAACAGGCGCGAGAACACCGGAAGTGGCAAGAGGGGAAAATTAAAGTAAAAAGCCAGGGATGGCTCTGCCATGAGTTGTTGGTGGCTGGTTTCACTTTGATTACCCCCAGCTCTCCCTGTGCATACAGTGCGCCATCAGCCGTAAGCAATGAAGACTGATGCCATGAGTCAAAACCGTTGACTACGGCTCCCTGGCGTTTAAAACGGAGCGACAGCAGGATGCACGGGCTCGCACAGTTGCTGATGCAGGTGGCCTGGTGTTGGGTGCACATGCCCAATGGCACAGCCAAAACTAAAAGCTTTTCAGATAATATTTACTCTTTTTTTGGGGGGGGGGGGGTCAACTATGAGTAGCCCCCAAACATCTGTCACCCATGAGCTTCTACAGTATAAATAGTCAAAAAGGTTTTTTTTTTTTTCAAATGTGCAACGCTGAGGCCGGAGTTTCATATCTATTTCATGAGGCCTGCACCACCTGTCACTTTACTATCAAGATAAAAAAAAACTGGTTGAATTCCCCTTGTTGTGGCCTGTAGAGAGCCCCCCCCCCCCTCCTCCTCCTCCAGTGTCACTCAGTCATGGACTGCGCTACTAGGGCCAGTGTGAGTGCCATTGTTGGGTCAGAAGGGTGACCATCCACAAAACAAAGGGTTCAGGGTTCAAAGGTCAGGTGTCATGGGAGGTCCTCATGGAGAGGGGTCCAGGTTCTCCTGAGGGGGGGTGGGGTGGGGGCTTAAGGAATGGTACACACGGGGTGGGACCCCTGCTGCCCACCTGACCGCACCCAGAGCAGAATGAGAAAGACAGAGTAGCAGAACTTGTGCATCAAAACTATACTTCATCTTGCTTGCTAAAACAAACGCAAATGTACAAGAGCAGCGCCGAACCTTTGGATTTCAAATTTTTTCCATTTTAAGACAAATTCCTTCACAAATATGCGGGGGAGGGAGAAGGTTATCACGGGAATGGAAACAGTACGCCCAGCAAACAGCATTTTGAGCCATTCCGTTACTTCATACCAGGAGCAAACTCTAGCCAGCGTGCTCCCAAGAACCTCCCCGTTTCCATCCCTACTATGTGCCAATGGTTTAGAAGTGAGTTGCATAGTGGCAGTGTCTAAAATGGACAGGACAGTAGTTGCGTCTCGCAGTGTAGGACTCGGGAGCTGCACTGTGTATTTCAGACCTGCAGGTGGCACTGGGGAGCAGGGGTGGGGTTTCGGGCGCAACTGAAGGGGAAGGAAGGGGGAGGGACGGTGGTCTTAGCAGCTGCACTGCTGTTTGTTCTGTGCGGTGGAGCCCCGAGGCTGGCGGAGCTGCCGCAGCGACGCATCTCCGTATTGGATCCCCGAGCCCATCCGCTCTGGGTCCAACTCGCCTGTGAGCAAAAACCGAAGGGGAAAGAAAGGAAAACACATGCAAGCTCATGTCATGGATGCATCACATTCAAAACAAGAAGACATTGCAATCAATATGCCCCATCACCATGTGGTCCCGTTTTCAAATCTATCAGGGCCACGGCATGCAGCATGCATGCACGAAATTTCATTCATCTAGGTCAGGGATCCTCAAATTTGGACCTCGAATCCAAATCCAGCCCAGGTTTTCTGTTATCCCAGGCAAGTAAATGAACAGTTAGTGCCTTTGATTGGCCAGACTGTGTTAACACCTGACTCCCAGGTAAAGGGAGGGTGGAAAACCAGCAGTCCTCAGACCTCGTAGGGTGTGATTTGAGGACCAGGGATCTAGGTAGTTTCTGAAAAACTTGTGCCCACTTTGCTTGCAGATGGACAGATGAGGTCTACTGCAATATTCCCCACTTCACCTTGTGGCGGGGTCAAATAACCTACGGGGTGCCTCAAACTGTTGCCAGCATCCATGAAAGTGAGCTCCCTCCTAAGATAGAGTCCCAGCTGAAAAGCAGCCTGAGAGAGCAATCTATCTGAGATGCAATCTGAAGGCAGACAAGATCAAGCAGCATTTGCCAGCTCGCGTCTGATCAGTGTTTACAGCTGCTGATAAACATTAGAAACTGCTTCCCATTGTCCCCGAAATGAAAACAAGACTTATTTTATGTGTGCACACATGCCCGTGCGTGTGTGTGGAACAGCCTGACTGCATGTACCTGACTCGATCTTGTTGAGGATGGTCCGAGCACATTTGAGGAACGCTTCTTCCACATTTTCCCCTGTCAGGGCACTTGTTTCCAGGAACATCAGCTCTACACAGCAGACAGTCAGTATAAAGTCAAAAATTGTACAAAACAATTCAAAGAGAGAGTCAAGAAAGGGCCAAGGCAGTCAACAAACAATCAAAACACACATTCTGACAGTCAACAAAGACAATACCCAGTGAGCAGTGAGTTAAAGCAGGCAACACAACAGCATGGACTGAATAAAAAATACGGAGAACGTACTGTTAATCTACCATCAGCATATTCAGCGCACTTTAATAACAATCAGAGAACATAATGTCAATGTACCATTAACTATGCAGAGAGAGAAAACATGGGTCAGAATCGAGTATTTATCATCGACAATCACAGACAGAGGGTGCACAAACTGTGAATATGGGATAGGAACGCAAGATCGGAGCTGTTTGAGAGGGAAGAAAGGATAGGCGATGGGACTGAGTCAGACCGAATAATTGGCGGGTCGCTCATCGATTCGTAAAAGGAGACCCTCTCAGTGTTGGACACTCACTGATAATAGAGCAAGAGTAAGAAAAATTCCACGTTCAACTCATGAGAATCTAGTGATTCTGGAGCATCTTACAAAAATATAGTGAGAGTTATCGGTTATGAGGACAAAGGACAGGTTTAGGAGGGGAGGGATATACTGGAGGGGAAGGAGTGGGGGAAGTGTCACGCGGAGGAGGAAAGCCACAAGAACAGGAGTTGTCAGGGATAGTTAAGAGTGATGCACAGGAACAGGTAGTGTTAAGTGAGAGGGGCGAAAGTGAAGCGCAGGAATGTAGAATATCAGGAGGAAGCGGTTGGACAACATGCAGGAACAGGAAGTGTTGAAGGGGGGGTAAACAAGACAGCGAGTCACAGAAACAGGAAGTCCAAAAGTACCATTCTCCTGGGCGAAGCGCGAGGCCTCCAGGAAGGTCACCTCTCGATCTGCATCCAGGTCCTTCTTGTTCCCACACAGGATGATGACGATGTTGGGACTGGCCAGCGTCCGTGCATCTGTCAGCCAGTTGGTCAGGGCATTGTACGTCTCCCGGCTGGAACGGATGGACAGACGGACACAGTGACACTTACAGCATGACAGACACCTATTTCTGCACTGGTCTGATATAGGGGGTTAGTCAAGGTGAAATCACAGGAGATCAGCAGGTCATGGTCTCAGGATCAAATTATAGTATTTTTAGTCCTAAATGGCAAATGAAGAAAACTGTTTATATCACCACAACATCTCCATCGGTTCAGATTTTATGTGGGTTTGAAAACAGCAGAGTCAGCTGCTTAGATTTTATGTTAATGCATTTTTAAGATGCTGTAAAATGGAAACAAACTGTTGTATCAAACTCATTTTTTTCAGGATTTGTTCACTATCCAAGATACCAGATAACACCTACCAATTCGAATTCGAAATGGTCTTTATTGGCATGACGAAAGTGTACAAATCATATTGCCGATGCCCAAGTGTACATTACAGAGTACACAGCTCTATTAATACTATAATGTACTAGTTAGCATAAAATAAATCCTCTCCTTGAGTTTAACGGCAGTTGACAACCATTACAGTGTATTAACGCCACCTACTGAGCACATTATTGATAATTTATATACCTATATAGCTTTATAGCCACCTATCACTCAAAGCGGCCATGCCCTGAAATTATGCAGAACTTTAAGCCTTAATTTAATCTAAACGGGTAGGTCATACAAAAATCCACTGCCCCCCTTTGGTTTCCATTGAGGGGAATATTAGCTGTAGAGACTAAAACCATTGTATGGACAGGCAGTAAACACGTTTAATTCAGCTGTAAAATTGGGCTTTTTTAACATGGGAGGCACTGGGAATTGACTCACTCTTGCAACCAGCCTCAAGTGGCCATTTGAGGAATTGCACTTTTTAGCACTTCTGCAGTGGCTTCACTTCTCAGCCCTAGAGGGTGCCGCTTAGTATCAACCGTCTTCAGTGAAATACCAACAGTTTCAAAGATTTTTTTTTTTTTTTTTTTAAATTAAATTTTGAGTCTCAAATGTGCTAATTTTATCCATGGAAACATTTTTGAAGAAAAATAAATAATGAACATCTAGAATCAAATTTAAATAGAAAAAAATCTAGGGTGCCTAAAACGTTTGCGCAGTATTGCATATCCAAGAGACAACCAGTTTTGGGTGAGCAACACAGCCCCAGCTCCCATCACACAGGGTAACCCTGACTTGTGCTCGTGGGCTGAGCCCCGCTCACAGTGCATACTTTCATTAAAGCCCTATCAGGTCACATTATGACTTTCTGTCTTTTAAACCACTCAAAAGCTTATTAAATCCAAACCAGAACTATCCCTTCCTTTTCCTCCTCAGGCAATGTAGGAGCAGCCTCTGTTTTTTTGTTGTTTTTTTTTTCATTTATTTGTATTATATTCACCGAGTTGAAGGACACCAGCATGACAGCAGGTGTGCTAGCTCCTCTCCATGTCCTTCAGTTTATCTTCACCTTCTAGAGTGCCTTCACACTGTACACTTAGCAGCCGCATACATAATCAGTAATATTTACATTACATCACTCAACCCATAATCCCCTACGCTGTTCTTACCTTGTGATGTCATACACTAGCAAAGCTCCTGCTGCTCCGCGATAGTAGCTGCGGGTAACGGATCTGGAATGGAAAAAGATGTCACATTAGTCTCTATTTTCAGGGAATACCATTCATCCCTGAAGCCGCAGTACCAATCACAGTCCTGCCCACATTTACCATTGCTGCCACGCTTAACAAGGTTGTTTTGAGAAACAGACACACACACAGCTAAGATTGCTACCAACACATTACATGACCCATTTAGCATCTTAACTCAGTGCCGCTATGTCAACACAGGCAATGTTGAAATCATGGCCAGTGACAACGCATGCACGTCCACCTTCATGACGTCATCTTCATCAACCAATGAGAGGTGATTACCTGAAGCGCTCCTGTCCAGCAGTGTCCCAGATCTGCAGCTTCACGGTCTTGCCACCGACGTTGACCACCCGCGAGCCGAACTCCACACCGATCGTGTGGTTTGAGTCCTGTTTGACTGGACGAAAGGGAGACTGTACTTTACTTCTCTCTCAACCACCTTCGCCCCACAATTACCTCAATAACATATGATGGTATAATTTGATGAATGACAGGATAATAACTTCCCTAGAAAAATGAAAATGCATCACCCATATTTTGTGGAGGATATTCAAAGTACTTTTACAGTCAGCAAAATTCAAGGTAGAGTCTGACACTTTCAAAACAAGGTGCACTATATCTAAAGCATATTAAGCAGGTGATTCCAAATGTAGTTTTTGCCTAGTATAAATGTTTCATCAATGTCACACATACTATTATGCATAGAATATATTCTGAGTGATTACTTGAGTATCTCCATGAAAAAAGCTGCATAACAGGACTTAACGGTGACGCAGAGAGGTCTGTCCCCCCTGCACCAAAGGTAACATAGGTCACTGGCAGCCTATGATTGAAGAACTGCAGGAGTAAGCCATCTTGGATGAGTGACAGGGCCTTTGCCTCTCAGCGCTGAGGGAAGTACAGGTGCTGCGCTTACACTTATTTTCGATGAACTGGTGCAGGAGGCAAGATTTCCCCGTCCCAGCACTGCCGATCACCAGGAACTTGAACAGAAAATCTGCAACCACAGAACAAGAGAAATCAATACAGCCCCAGCCAGTACCCAGAGCTGCAACAGAACCACACTGCTCGTTAAGAGGCTATCCTCTGCAAGCAGTAAAGCTAGCGCCTAGCATCGTGCTGATGTGTGAAAACAGGCGCGCTGATAAGGACTGAGAGCTTCTCCATCGCAACAGGAAATGCAGAATCTACTCGACTATAAACTTCCTGGCAGTGAACTTGCATGCATGCATGCATGAATGCAGTTTCTAGAAAGCATGCGAGTACATTGGCATTTTGCCTTTGCCAAAAAAATATGCTAGCTGATGATTGAGAAAGAATGAAGTTAGTGCCTTTTTCAATATAATATCCAGTTTCAATGCTTAAATAGTTTCTGAGCAAAAAATGATCGCACAAAAGCAATTTCAAGTAAATATCCTATCCATCTGCTATTGTGTACAAAACTAACACACACTCATTCTTCAAGTTAAAATAGTACCAACAAACTTTATAACACTTGCATTATATTTGAAACTTGGAACAGATGAAAGTACTAAATATGCATATTTTATGCAGTCCTTGATTCAATATCCTTCAGTTTTAAGAAATTACTTCTCTATCGACAAAGTTCTACACCTGTGTACACAAAGGTCACCAAACTGCCAAAGTTAAGACTGCAGGAGTCAGGCCTTGGATGAATGGCATTTCCCTGCACACCTGGCTCCTCAGTAAGAGAACAGGGAGTATGGGGATATTGCGTGATGTGGCTGAGGACTTAGGACTGACGCTCAGAGGTAAGAGGTTCAAGTTCTAATCAGTGCTGGCAATGAGGTTTCAACAGCCAACAAGTAAGTCAACATAAATTACTACCCGACATATATATGCTAAAGTAAATACATAAACAACAAAGAAAATTTACATAAAAGTGCAGTCCATAGATATTTGGACAGTGGCGCTGGAATAAACAGGCTGAAATTCCTCCATGGTTCGCACCAATATAAAACTCTTAAATCCCTCTGCTTCATCCTCATATGCGTTTTGCTGGGATACACAGCCTACAATCAAATGTGTGTCACAGTCCAAATATACATGGACTGTAATGAAAAAACTGCACAGAAAAAAAAAAGCAAGAAAGTCTGTGAAGAAATATGACTTGACTTCTACACAGTGCAAATTCTATACAAGAGTTGTAAAACAAGCATTATTTAAGCATTACCTTGACTAAGGAGTGAAAGGATTTTTTTTCAGCAAAAACTGACAGCAGTCATCAACACATTAGCCTGACTGATAATTAACACTGAAATAAAGTCCTGCACCTTCTTATTAATTTCTCTCGCCACAGGAAAAGAGAGTGCTTTAATTATAACACACAACAAGGCTTCGACCCTGATATAATTCCTTCTTTTAATGTCCTCTGACATGATTACTCGTTACCCAGTAACACTGAAACAGTAAAGATGATGTGTCACTCTGAGTAAAGGGTATCAGCAGTGAATGCACATGTGATATGGAAATCTGTCCGTTAGGTCCAAACTCCTGCCTCTGTGTCTTTGAGGCTGCCCAGGGGGCTTTCAGGCACCGGAACCAGAATAAAGGGCTCATTTGGTCCCGGTCTGGTCTATATGCATGCAGAGGAAGAGCTTTTGCGACCTTAATGGGTCACTACGGCAGGGCCACTGTCACACACGGCTCCAGCAGTGACTCCCATGACCTCTCAGACTGCGTGGGAGTAGCGCACAAAAGCAGGAGCGGAGAACAGGCGCTTCAACTGCTGACATTACGTACATACCCGAGCGGGGCCGTGACTGACGGGGTGAAAGATGCATGTGGTCGAAGGGCCTCACAGCTGGAGGGGCCACAAAAATGCAGGTGGGGCAGGGGGGCCCGGACAAGTGCTCCTCCGGACGACCGTGAGCTCTAGCAGGGGCTCTGCCGCGGCGGGCCGGGTGGCAGGAGGGGTCAAGATGTGCCCTGCCCCGGTCCCGCCCACGCATCTGCCCCCCCCCCAACCGACACAATCTTCCTTTCCATCTGCAGCTGCAACAGCTCATTTGCATGAGTTGAGTTCAGGAAGCGACCAGTCATGAGGGGGGGCTCTGAGAAAAGGGGCGGAGACCCCTGTTGCCTGGGCAACAGGCCAGAGGGGCTTCCTAATGCAGTCACTCCACATCCAACGCCGCAAAAAAACATTACCCACTCATACACTCCCCCTTTTCAGCTCTAAAATTAGGTTTAGCTTGGAACAGAATACTATTGTATTGCATTAATACCACGCTGTGTGATGCTTTCGGCAAACAGGCGCAGCTAAGAGCAGAATCGGGAGGAATATTCCATCAGACGCAAGCCCTACGATTACAATACATCTGCTCTTCGTCGACGTCACTCAAGTGGACTGTTCTTTGGCTGAACAGAGACCAACACAGAGGATATAACACTGACTTTCAGAGGTCTTTCTGAAAGAAGATGTACAAGTTACACAGAGAAAGAGAGGCAGAGAGCCACAGGAGGGAGAGAGTGAGAAAACTTTATCAGTGAGAGAGAAGTTGGTAAAAAGGAGAGAGGGAGAAATGGAGACTGAATGTACAGAGTGAAATGTAGCTAAATGTAGGTGAATGATACAGAAAAGGGCAGGAGAAATAGAGAGGGGGGTGTGGGAGAGGTATAGAGAGAGAGAGAGAGAGAGAGAGAGAGAGAGAGAGAGAGAGAGGAGTATGACAGTGGTGAGGCCGAGAGATCCTTGCATCCTTTGGAAGTTGAACTTTCGTCCACGGTCTAGCCCTGCCACAGCGAGCCACACATCTGACAGCAGTGACAGGCATCGACACTCAATCTGCAGGTAACAGTCAAGATGGGGGGGGGGCATAGAGATGGTGTCTCCAGGCTGCACGTACAATAACACCACACTGGAGAACAGAAATCCAGCTATCAAGGTCACTCAGGCTGCCTGACAATGCTTACTCAGCACAGCCTCATAAACCACTTCCTGGTCCTGCTCCCATTTGAGTTTCTGTTCTCCGTGCAAGAGGAGTGTGCATCATTTGCAACAGTTGGCAAAGACGTAAATGTCCTGTAGCATTGCATTTGCTCACGGGCTGTGCAAAATAAATGCCAGCATGCATGACAAGAAAATAAAAAAAAGAACAGACTGAGTAGCACCGAGGTTTGACTTAAAGGAGCTGTGTCATGATTTAAGCATACTAGCAACTTTGAATGAAGTACATCCATTCAACTGCAAGTCAAACTCCAGAAGGTATTTTTCTTATTCTGTGATTTACTGGCGATGGTAATCCAGCTTACATTACTCGTATTCCTCAGCCACAGCTTAAAATTGCACTTTGAATCCTTGAATTTCCATAGAAAGCTCCTAAATATAAAAAGCGTAATGCCAGAGTAAGTAAAATATATAAATACAATGCAAAACTAAGACGGACTGGCAAGAATGGAATCAGATTATGACTTGCAGTCAAGCAGATTCACTTTCTTGGGATGTGCGTTCTGAGCATGCCCAGTTATCGTGAGACAGCTCCTTTAATTTGCGGAACAATGCCTCGGTCAAAAGCTGCAGCCCAGAATTATAAAAGTCTCCAAATAAGAGACTTGCTGTCTTCTGCAAGAAACAACTGGTAGTTCCAAGTTTATTCTGAAGTTGAGGCTGTTAGTAAATGAGAGGCCCCAGTAGGACAGTAATCTTCTCAGGAGCTGCAGCAGGGCAAGAGAGGGGCAGATAAACATGACCAACTGCAGACTGCAAAAACCCTGAGACAACAGGGAGGAGAGCCTGAGTCAATCTACCAAACACCTCTCCCATTTCACTGCCAGCCAAAGGTGTGTGAGAGAGGGCATGAGTAACAGTATGAGTGTGAGAGAGTATGCGTGTGAGGGAAAGGCAAAGCACGAGTAAAAGCATGAGCTTGAGAGGGTATGAGTGAGACAGTATGAGTGAGAGTATGAGTGTGAGAGAGAGCAGGAGTAACAGTATGAGTGAGAGTATGAGTGTGAGAGAGAGCAGGAATAACAGTATGAGTGAGAGTATGAGTGTGAGAGAGAGCAAGAGTAACAGTATGAGTGAGAGTATGAGTGTGAGAGAGAGCAGGAGTAACAGTATGAGCGTGAGAGGGTATGAGTGAGACAGTATGAGCGTGAGAGTATGAGTGTGAGAGAGAGCAGGAGTAACAGTATGAGTGAGAGTATGGTGTGAGAGAGCAGGAGTAACAGTATGAGTGAGAGTATGAGTGTGAGAGAGAGCAGGAGTAACAGTATGAGTGAGAGTATGAGTGTGAGAGAGAGCAGGAGTAACAGTATGAGTGAGACAGTATAGATGTGAGAGTATGAGTGCGAGAGAGAGCAGGAGTAACAGTATGAGCGTGAGAGACAGAATGTGTGTGAGTGGCAGTATGAGAGTGAAAAATGTGTGTGAGAGAGAACATGTGAAAGAGTACTAAAGTGCCAAGGAGTGTTAGGGTGAGAGAGTATGGGAGAGTTAGAGTATGAGAATGAGACGGAGTATAAGTGTGAGAGAAAGCATGAGAGTATGAGAGTGACTGAGTACAAGTGAGAGCATGAATATAAGACTACGACAGAGTCTGAGTGTAAGAGAGCAGGGAGTGTGAGAGTCTGTATGAATGTAAAAGAGTGTGAGAGTGAGTGTGAGTGGGAGTGAGTGCGAGACAAAACATGAGAAGGAGTTCGAGTATGAGTGTTATAGAGTGTACGAGTGTGATAGTATGAGAGTGAAAGTATGAGCATGAGAGTGTGAGAGTATGTGAGAGAGCATATGAGTGAGAGAGCATGATAATGACAGAGCGAGCGTGATAGTGAGCATGAGTAGGAGTGAATGTGTGAGAGGGCCTGGCCAAGCAAAAGTAACAGAAGGACACTGTTACTTCACAACGGAATTCATTTAAGGTACGCAGCATGATGAATCTTTTTGTTTCAATTTAGTGAGTTGGCCTTGCTTATTAATTCTCCTAATCTGCAATAGTGTACGATATACATAACGTCCAAAATAAACTGGGTAACGGAAGGACAAATGTTCACTTCCCCTTGACCAGGCCCGAGAGCATAGTAAGAGTTTGAGTGAAAATGAGCGAGTGAGAGTGTATGAGTGCTGGTGAGAGAATGAATGTACGACAGAGTGCATGAGAGAGTATGAGCGTGAGTGTATGAACAAGAACATGGATGAATGAGAGCATGAGTGTAAGTGATAGAACGAGTGTGAGTACAGTGTGTGTGAGACTAGTACAAGTGTGAGAGAGAGAGCTTGCATTAGAGAGTGCCTGAGGAAGAGTATGATCGACAAAAAGAGAGCAAGAGACGACTGCCCCGTTTACATTCACACACTTTTCAATTCGGATTAAAATAACTCGGATCGATGAATCAGAGCGCACCATTTACATGAATGCACTCAGACAAATTGTCCGCTTTTATATGTCTGAAACCTAGGCTACAATCAGAATAGATCTGTGATGCAAACTGTCCTGCATCCAGCATTTCTGAATGGCCAGTGTTGTGATTTAACTAGCTGCTATTTCATCAGAGTTTGCATCAGGATGAGTCATATTGGTGGTTCCACCATTTTCAATCCTTTTGAAACATTTAAAAGAAATGTAGTCTTGGTCACTGACCGGTGTTTGACTGATGCCGCCATGTTTGTCCACATGCCTGAATAAAATGGCGACATCACTGCGCGTGGCCTATTGAACAAGTGCTAAAGGGTCTAAGTGTAGACGCAGCCCAACAGAACGTTTACATGGCCACTGAACCGATAATCAAAAGGGCTGCACTACCCTGTTTGAGCAGCGTAGATTTTCAGTTCAATTTGTTTGTTCATTCAGACTGAGGTGTTTACATGAGGACATTTTCGGATGAGACGTTTGTCTTTCAGGTGAGATATTAAACCGAGGTCCTGACTCACTGTGGTCGTTAAAGGTCCAATGACACCCTTCGATCAGAGTAGGGAGTTCCCCGGTGTCATGGCTTAAGTCCCAACCTGGCTCTTTTTACCTGCCACCTAATCATCCCCTGATCTAATTGGCTGTGCAAATTGCCCTCTCCCTCCCCACCTCAACCCCCAGGGCTCCCTTGAAAAAGAGATTTCAATCTCAACGGGACTTCCCTGGTTAAACAGAGGTTAAAAAATATTAAATAAAAAATTTTAGTTTAGACTGAGCTTCAGTCTGATTACAAGCGCTCCATGTAAATGGGAATAGTGTGAGTGAGTGAGTGAGTGAGTGAGAGAGAGAGAGAGGGAGAGAGAGAGAGAGAGATGAACAATGTAACTAATATGAAGCCACACAAAACTAACCCGCCAACAGTGACAAACGAAACGATTCCTTAGACTGCAAAACATTACTGACTCACAAACAGACTCTGCATTAATTATTAGCTCACTGGCTCTGATCCAAGCTGAACTGTTTGACCAAGTTGCTTGACAAACATGAATTTGCACTGTCGCACCCAATTTACTAGGCATACAACACAGCACAGTTTTGTCAGCATCGGTTACAGACTGCAGGCAGTTGTGACCCAAGGACAACACAATGCCGGGCTAAAATCAAAACTACCATTTCAGTCGCCATGTTTAGACAATGTCCGCAGAAGTGAACCATCTGTCTTTGGTGCCCCGTAACTGTGGAAAATGTTCCTCTCTCACTATCTAATTAATAGTCAAAAATAACCTTCACCTTTAAAGAATACTTTTTAAGAAGTAGTCCTTCCGTTTTCATTCTGTGGGAAATTATGTCTTGCCTCGTTTTTTTTTTTTAATGTCCACATAATTGGTGCCAAAATCAGCAGCCTCCAAATACATATAGCCAGCAATTTCCCAGAGAGAAAAAAAAAAAACAGTACAGTAAAAAAGCTATGCATTTCACTTTCCAATGTAGCAATGTACAAAAAAAGTAATATCTATTATTTTGTACAAAGGAGCCACTGATTGGGTGAAATGGCACGGCTGCTTGCCACTAGTGTTTCAATATAGCGCAACTAACAAACGCCACAACAGGAAAATGATCTTCTTTGAAAGCATTTCACATTTCGACAAGAGTAACGTAATTACCAGTGAGAATAATTAATAATTTCCATTACAATTCAGAAGTATAACCTTTGTGTGGTTAGCTGACTGAAATTACATGACTGGCGAGTTGACACTGAACTTAACAAAAATTCCAGCTTTTGGTTCACATACTGGGAGTAGCAGCATGTAGTATACTAGTGTGATAGTGCTATCTGTTAAATGGCAAGAAATCAAGGTCCTCAATGCTATACACAATACTAAATGTTAAGAGTATCCAAGGAAAAAAAACGTAAGTGGGCAACATTCAACTTCACTGTTTTCCTCGAGTCATAAAGATTAAAATTTAATGATTATTCAGACCATGGAGATCAAAGCCTGCGAAATTCCCGGTCTCATTCCCACAATCACTCTCAACGCAAACGACACGGTACCACATGCTGGGAAGCCATGCTAAGAGAAAATCAATGAGGGCTATTATAGTGCAACTGAATGCCATTTCCATCAAGCCATTAGTATGAGGAAGTGCCGCACTTTTCTGCCAGGGAGTACAGACTGGTATTGCATTTCTGAGGGAAGGAGAGCGAGTGCGGGGGAGGAGTTCCTGTAACAAGAGCCAGACTCATGCCTGGTTCACAAGAGGCTACGGGGCCATTTCAAGGCAACAGCTCCTATGCGTGACCTGCTCAAATCACACAAATAAATGTATCAAGCCAATGATGCAAGAGCTACAAAATACAGGACGTGTTCGGACAGTAACAACTTCAAGGCACGATCTTCCTCCCTCTTGCATGGGGACAGTCAATATTATTGTGTGAGGAGCCGTGCACAATTCACACGGCAACACCCGCATCACAGGCAAGTTGAGTGTCATTCGAGGTGAACAGCCACCGTCCTCTTACTAAGAGGAGCCCTGTGCAAGCCAGCAACATCGTGACACGCAGGTATTAATCAAATACACAACTCCGCGCTGCAGACAAATGGACAACAGTAGCTCAATGACACGCGAACAAAACCTAACTCACACGTACGAGTAGTCACACCCCCACACCTAAACACAAACAAGCGGGCAATGGCTTTATTAGCGATTAAAATGACCTTACGGTCTAGCACACATTAAGCTGGACCAGCCACTGCATAGTACTTCGCAAAATGGCACATATTTATTTACCAACAAGACGACATGGTCATCACCATCCCCCGCCACTATCAAGAGCCGTGACTCCGTAAATAAACATACTTCGACGTCCATTTTCGAACTCAACGTAGATAATGACTGGCTTATCATGCGTGCAAAATCTGACCCACGCAACTGTCATTTTCCAGATAACTTGTCGGAGCCCAATCCTATATCCCCTGCAGCACTTTGTGCCGGGGGGTTGGGCTAATCTGCTGAAAACATTCTGCTGGAAAACTACAACCACCTATACTTCCCCTCATTATTTTTTTATCTCTTAATATATTGTGATGAAATTTTCACCAGTTATTCTTGAGATGTATATCTATCAATAAGAAATAGTGAAGGAAAGTATAGATGTTTGTAGTTTTTCAACAGAATGTTTTCAGCAGATTAGCCCTACCCTTCCCGGGGTATATTAACGTGATGTAGAGAATGACAGCACGGCAAGGGTCGTTCCAGTCCCACCTGTAGTGTTAACTGAACACCGACACCATTCAGAGAGCAAACACTTCAGCAACCGGCTCCAAACCTTCATTCAGAGACAGTGGTCAGGCACTCGGGCACCCCTTCTGAGTAGTTCACAGATGAGCGCATTTTTAAGAACTGACGGATGTTCCCTTGCTCCGCTTAATCTCTGGTAACAGGAAATGTCAATTGAATAGCTAGTCAAGTTAGCCAGCTAGCCATCCCACGTAAGCAAACCGCTATTACAACCAACCTAACCTGGCGATTTAGCAATACAACACGCAGCTACCCCCGTGTTGTCAGCTACGCTCCTATGCTGTAAAGAAGTTAGAATAAACAGACACAACACCAGTATAATTGTAGTTTGTGCTAGGTACATCCCTCAGTAGCCCAGCCAAGTGTAAAGCCGCTTTCACACTGGACGCGAAACGAATTTTTCGCACGACAGATTACGTTCAAACACAATGCAAAGACGCGAATACATGCGTTTCGCGTCCGGTGCGAAAGCAGCTTTACTGTAGGACCCCGTGATGGTTTTCTGGAATGTGCTTTACACGTAGCTATAATAGCTGCCCTGGCTCTATCCGCTAGCTGTATAACTCAGTTAGCTAGCTACCTAACAAGCTTGGTAACATATCAAGGACAATAATTAGCCGGTTAGCTTGCTGAGCAGAAAGCTAGCTTAGCCTTCTAGCTAGTGTTCCGTGCGGGTGATGTTATGCCTACACCTACCGTATGTTTCCGACATGTCTGTCCCCGCTTGCCCGGACAACTTCGACTTTTAGGCCGACCACCTTCCCGAGGTCTAAGGGTTTTGTGTTTATAACAACAAGAGAATATCGTGTATTTAATTGGAAACTTCGGCGAGTTTTATCTGGAGAGCTAATTTGTATCCTAGATGTGGATGCCAGTCGCCAAGCCGCTTCCTTGATCCACCACAGCCACGCACGAAAACGTAATGACGCAATTTTGACGAACGACGTCAGCGCGCTCTCCCTTTCGCTCTTTCTTCCGCTTTCTATGCTGTTTTTGGGAGTAGGATGTCCCATCCATGGGATGTCCCTGTAGAATCGGAGGCAGCAGTTTCAGGACCGCAGTTCTAGGACCCTAACCCTAACCCTAAAACCTAAGGTCCTAGAAATGCGGTCCCAGAACTGCGGGTCTGAATCTGCAGCCTCCGGGTCTGCAGAGACATTCTTGGCAGTGGGACCGAGATTGCGGTCTCTGGCCAGAAAGATTTTATGGTCAACTAGTGATTTATTTCTGGAACCGCAGAGGTATTCAAAATATAAGGCTACACATAAACTTGATTATTAAGCTACTTTGTTACATCAATAAACATTTAGTGAAAGTGGTATAATTTTCAAGACCAGTGCGCATTGTTGACGATAGGCTATTTCTTAGACAGTAAATTGCATCCATAGTTCTGCATTTTACTGAAGATCACCTATCTTCGGCCTTAAAGATCGCATCAATCTAATGAGTAGTATAATGTTTTACGTTGACATGATGCTCATGACACTGTCGTTCATTACGTCCGTTATTTCGTCTGCTACCCATTCAACGGCCTTTTGATTTAGTGAGTAATATGTTGGTAAGAAACACCAAAATGTGGCATTGAAAATTGTGCGCTGTCGCACAATTGACTTTCATTTAATGGGCTTATTCTTCAAATTGTTATTAAAAAAAAAAAAAAAAAGCCTTGAATAATTGCTGACTGAAACACACAAAGATTTTGCTGTAACTATATCTTTCCACACGGTGGCGGACAAACCTCAGTAGTGGAGTTGTCATGCACTTCATGAAGAAATACTCACTGTCAATACAATAAGCCTTGCCGAAAAATATTTATAATCCTGATCTATCTCCAAATGAGAATGTATGACGCATTATGAAATGAAATGCGTGTATATGGCAGTGAAGGCCCTGTAAAATTGCCCTGCTAAAAACCTGCATAATTGCGGAATGGGGGAAAATTTCACTTGCGAGACTTACCCAGCTGATGTCTTCACTGCACAAATGCTTAATGAGTGTAATTAAAAGACATCGTAATGATACACAGTGACAAACAGTTGATTATGCCAGCTTTTTTCAACTGCTGCGGTCATCACATTGCAAATTATTAATAAGCAATAAAATTCATGTTAAAACATCAAATAATGTGCGGTAGCGCTGTTTAAAACATTAATCAATCCTTTGTGATTTTTTTTTTTTTTTTTTTTTTTTTTTTCATGAGGAGCAAACCTCAGAATCGGGGCTGTAAATCATTCCAAACTCATTGGCTGGTGCTTTACAAAGCATGTCATGAAAACAAAACATGATTTTTTTAAGACAGAGGTGGAATGGGTGGCACTGTGGCATAGCGGTTAGCACTGCCGCCTCACAGCAAGAAGGTTATGGGTCTGAATCTGGCCTGGGACCTTTCTGAGTGGAGTTTGCATGTTCTGCCCGTGTACGTGTGGGTTTCCTCCGGGTACTTCGGTTTCCCCCACCCACAAAAACATGCATCATAGGAACACTCCTACTCCAGTGCCTCTGACCAAGGAAGTGGCTTTAGCATTGGAGTTGGTCCCCGGGCGCTGCTCTGTGGCTGCCCGCTGCTCATAACAATAGAATGGGTCAAATGCAGAGGATAAATTACCCCACGGGCTTCAATAAAGTGTATCTTATCTTAAATTGGAGGGAATATGTACAAAAAATAGTTGTAATTCCTACACTGTACATACAATATTTTTGGTAAAACCTTTAAAGGGGACCTTACTGGTTTTTTTTTTTGTTTGTTTGTTTGTTTGTTTGTTTTACCAAGTTTAAATATTCTTGGATGTCCAAAAGGGAGGTTTATAAAATTTTTACCAAAAAATAAAAGTTAAGAAAAAAAAAAGTTATATGATTTCTTGGCAATTTGATCCCTATAATTCCTTACCCCCTGAAAAACAGGCTGCTCTGAGCATGCATTCCCCTTATGAAATTAGCTGTTCTGATTGGCAAGCAAACAAAGCCACCAGCCCCATGTGTCAACGGAGAGCGGAATTCAAAAATTTACAGGCAAGTATCTAAGTACAGATGACTAAATGACTAGCTAGCAAGCTATGAAACCACTCAATGGGCACAGAAAGGTAATTTCTGCAGGCTAAGCAAGGACGGTAGTTACATTCCAAAAGAAATTTGACACGTAGCAACCATTAAAGTTCAAAAACACAGAAACACTGGACTGTCCATGCACCTTTGCTGTACAATGCAATGAAAGCACAGAATATAGTAAAAATTAACTAATGAAAACCAAGCTTAATGCACAACATACATCACAACAGGTACTTCACTCCATGTATATCTCTCTCTGACTGAGTGTGTTTCTGTGTGTGTGTGTGTGTGTGTGTGCACGCGTGTGTATGTGTGTGTGTTTGCGTGTGTTTGAGTGTGTTTGCGTGTGTGTGTGTGTGTGTGTGTGTGTGTGTGTGTGTGTGTGTGTGTGCGTGTTTGCATTAAGGACTTGTAGAGCCCCTTATTGTTAAATTCTCAAAGTCTGCTAATGTGAATCACTTTGTTGATTTCTAGCTGGTTGAAATAGGACTTTCAGTCAATCAGCGCTGAAATCCTTTTCCTGTTCATCATATATATGTATATTTTTTTTTGCCTGGGCTTATTCATCCTTCCTTATACAATTATGCCCTCAGAATACAATGCCCCAGGTAGACACAGAAAACAAGGTTGGATGCAAGTGGCTTCAAAGTCCTGCGGAGAGAAGCGACTGCCTGGGGGCTCCAGGTGATAAATTACAGAGCCCTTTGCCACTGCCTTCCAGGTTTCCTCTACGGCTTTGTTCCTCCCTCGCAGATCCCTCTGTTTCCCTGGCCCTCTAAAAAGGACCTTTACGGAGATTAGAGAGAGGACCTGGGAGGAAATGCGCGTCTGTTCGACTTGTGAGGCCTCGGATGTTTTCTTAAGCCTGTCTAAACTTTGAGGGAAGGAGGGGGGTGTAAAAAAAGGTGTGCTTCCGTGCTCTGCTAACCTCTGCTGCTAAATATGACTCCTCAGTCTCTCTCTGGCCCCCAACTGCCTCACAAAGCATGCTGGGATTGTTCACGCTGGAGGTAAGGCCATACATTTGTCCTTGGAGAATGACTGACAACCGAACAAATGAGGGACATTATAGGGCTTGGTTGGTGGATGTCCCCATGTTGTGTGGTGTCAGGGGGGAAGTATCAAAGATTGAGCACTGCCCAGACATTATCTCACCAACCCAGAGCACAGTTAGACTTTGTCTTTGGGGCTATGATGTGGCTCAGCCAATGACAGGCTAAGATTCCTGAATGGAATGATGAGTAATTTTACTACATGAGTCACAGTCTGTAATGAATAATCCTTTGAACACACAGGTGCACAGTTCTAGGTGCGCCACAGGTATCCCCGGCTGCAGAGGTGTTGACTGCATGAATCAAGCTATTATCACCAAAACATGTCAGGGTACCTGGTTTGTATGGGAGGAGGGTGATGTGACAGGAGATGTCATTAGTTCACTGCCTATGCATGGTGGGAAGAAAAGAAGAGACAATGAATAAATTCAAATATGCATTTAGATCTCCAAGGGGAAATTCCCTAAACACATTGTCTCTTTCTTTTTGTGTGTGTGTACCCATAACAGGATGAGAATAGAGAACAGAAGAACAAAACAGGCGATGCACAAGACATCGATGGGGAAAAAAACAACAGAGAAGGCATTCTGAATCACCTCACCGAAGGGTATTTGTATACCTGCTCATGTGGCATTGTGTTTCTGTGTTTATACCACATCTCCACAGGCTTACTGACCCAATGGAGCTGCCATCACTATGCAGTAGGACATGATTCCGCTTTCATGCAATAGTGAAATTTGAAGAAGCCTGGTCGAGTTCCTCCCCCTCCCCCCATCCACTTGGGCCTAGTTGCTGCATGCGACAGGCTGGACAATAAGGGAGAGCCCTAGAGAAAAACAGGGGCATTGAGAGAGGGAACCGACCTGGAAGGAAGTATACATCTGAGAAAATAGGCCTGAGTTATTTATGGAAGGACAAGGAGTGGATGGAGACAAAGTATGTGCCGGACGCTTTTTTTCCCCCCTATATTTTTAATTTTTCTAGAGGAACAGAGAGGGTAAGGAATTTTTAATGGCTGTCGTTCGTACGCATTGGTTTCTAAAATCAGAGACGCTGTTTTCTCCACCTTATTCATTTTTGGGAGCTTATAGCACAAGAACATGAGGCTGAGGGGAAAAAATAAGATAAGACTGATGTTCTGGGGCTAATGGGATCTTAAACGAGGAAAACAAAAACGGAGCTTCTACCATTATTCTTGTTCCCCTCTTGCTCTGTGAGTGGTGTTGAGACAGGACAGAACAGCAAGGGATGGACCTTTTTTTGTTTGCAGTGGAACCACTATGCTGGCTCAATGGAAATTATCCAGAAAATTGCACTTCTTCTTAAATGACAGAACCAAGGTACTGAAATCTGTCAGCAGAATTGTGCAGGCCCAGTACGAAGGTAGACACTGTACCCATCGATGAAGCTCAGAACCAGGGCATTTGTCTTTTGATCCAGTGAGGTGTTCAGTGATTGGCAGAGATGTTGCATTTCTACTATCACATTTATGGCTTCTCATGATCACTGCAGAGCATAACAGCAGAACGAATGTGATCAACAACACCCGTTTGGCTACATATGATACCCAGTAACTATTCATCTGCTAAAGGTAGCGACAGGGGCTAGGAATCTTTAAGCCAAGTAATCGCATATACATTGCTTGTCTGATTAAAAAACATAAGAAGAATAATTATTGCCATGTATACGTTAATTAGTTGACAGCTTTTTAGGGTTGTTTACACTGTCTTTCGGTTTAGCAAGTAGATTCCATTGGCAGCCATTGTCACCAGTCAGAATGTGACATGACAGAATGTGAAACTGGCTCACATGCCCGAACCCTACACCCTTTCACACGTGTCCTCTGAGAGTTTGTTTCTCAGTGACTGAAGCACTTTTATCTGGCCCTCGTTGGTAAGCTTTTAAAAAAGCCACAGCAGAGGCGCATGTTGTGCTGACTCATTGTGACATTGAAGGCAGTTTTTTGCTCATCCTATCAGAGAATAAGGCCAAAACAAACATATGATGCAGGTTCATTGCTTACTGACGTAGTCTACTTGGGCTTATTGTGTTGCCTACAGTCATGCTACTTCAGCTCTGTGTGCTGGCAGCAGAGGTGTAAAGTCCGGGTTCAGAAAGCAAAAATCCTCCTCCCCTTTATTCCAACCACCTGGATTTACCTCTGACAGGAGATTTGAGCCAATATGAATGATCAGCTCATTCTGTGGGAGGGAGAAAAACTTGGCAGGACTTTTACTTTCTGACCGCTGGATTTTACATCTCTGGCTGGCAGGATGTACAGGCACACTCATTTATAACAATTTCAGTCAAGTCAATATTATACGTTATACATACATAACATCAAGGGATTTTCCTTAGAATTACAGCAATTTTTTGCAGTACACACATATGTTTGGTAAATCTTTACAATGAGGGTACCTTAATTAACATTAGCTAATGCAGTAGGAAGCATTAACTATTCGTTAATTAACAGTAAACTAATGAGTCTACTCATCATTTACTAATGGTGTTCATGTTAACTAAGGTATTAATTTATACATTATTGAATAGTTTGATGTGTTACTTAAGGGATGTTTTCAACTTCATAATAAGGATGTCAAAGAGCATTTATAAATGGTAAGTTAAGGTTACATAATGCTTATTTAGCTCTCTGATGCATTAGTTAACTGTTAATTAATTGGAAATTAATGTTTATTACTGCATTAACTAATGTACCCTTATTGTAAAGTGTTACTGATTGTTTCCAGATGTCAATGCATTTTTGACATTTTTAGCAGGTTAAGAGCAATTATTTAAGCAGGTTACTTCCACTATAAAAACTATAGACAGCAGATGAGATTCACATCAGTATCGAATCTCTGAGGTGCATCCAAATCCCAATTGGTGCTGGTCTTTATGTCTACAGGATTTAATGGCCTGAAGATAGTGTGATGGGTAGAAGTTGTGGAGCATTTTTGAAATTGGGGTGCTGCTTGCTGGTGTGTTTACCCACACTCTACAGTGCGTGTAGGTCAGCGAGTATGCATATGTGTGTGTGTGTATATGTGGTGGGGGGGGTGAGGTGAAAGGTTAAGGGTACAGACAGGCCGAGCCATGTCTACGGGAAGGAATGCTTTGACCTCCCTTAGTCTCAGATCCCTATCTGTCCCACAGGGGTATCGCCTTTCCTCCATGAAGGGCCTTCGGATTTTAGGCCTCAGGATGAGTTACGGACTGCGAACCCCCCTCAACCCCTCTTTCACGTCGCCCTTTCACGCTGTGTCCCACTGACCTGGAGAGAGGAGGCACCACAGAGGAAGAAAGAAGAGGACACAGAACATGAGTGTGTGAGGGAGAGAGAGACTGCTTAGAATTTTTTTTTTTTTGGGGGGGAGGAGGGGGGATATTTATTTATATTTATATTAATATTTATGCTTCTGCCTATCTGAAATGACACTCGTTGCGAGAGATAAATCTGTTTTTATTCTAAAATACTTGACTGAGATATTTTTAAAGGTCACACGTTTTTTTCCATGAATTACAATTCTCTGCTTGCTTCCCGTAGAACTTCAGCTTTAAATATCCAGAGAATGCTTTTTTATGCTGTCGTTGAAGTAAATTTGAGGGCGTACTGCTGTGAGATATGTTTGAGATTGTTTTTATTGTTTATATGCCGGTATTTCAATCAGGATGTGGATGTGATGTTTAAACGACGTGCTTGGATCACCCTGAAAAAAAATCCATTGTCACTGTTGTACTGGTGGACACGCTGCTCACGGTGAGCTGTCAGCAGAAGGTCTGCAAACTGAATGTTTGCACATGAGGACACCCGACTATCTTCCGAGCTGAGAGAGGGCAAGAAACAGTGCGAGCGGAGGGGTGGAAAGAAAGAGTGATGGAGATCAAAGGAGGGTTGTGGAGATGGAGAAGAAAAGATACTTCAGTGAGATAAAAGCAAGGAAAGAACAACATGGCTGAAAACAGGTTGATAAGAGGGAGAGAGGGACCTCTGTTTTCCCAAACCTTGCCTTTATCTAAGCCCATCAATCTCATTTTAGGGACACAGTGGTCCTTCATGAGGACTGAATAGGGACAGACTAGAAAGTGTAGAAGGAAGAACCCAAGCGCTGCTGCATATAGGGTAGATCACAGGGATCCTTATCACTCAGTATCTCCTCAGGATATTACCAGGTGTCAACAGCATGATTGACAGCATAGCCTAGTAGGACCCACAGCCTGCTCCAACGGCTGCCCTCTTCTTGCCTGGACTGAAAACATCACTTTACAAGGAACCAAAATGAACAAGACAAGTCTGCACTCTATGGTACAGCACAGACTGCACCTCCTATATAAGCAGATACCCCAACTACAAGCAATTGTTCCCTAAATTAAAATAATCAATCAGCCGTAAGCTTCAGTGAGCAAAACACACTGGCAGCAGATATTCACTAACAGCTAGGAATCTTTGTGTGCTGCAACCCTGGCTGGATGAAACATGTTGAGGAATCCTTGGGTGATGTCATCCAAAATGTACGGTATTTTATGGAATGGCATCTGCAGAGGATTGTCTTTTGCGTATACACCACTCTCAAGGTAAAAACGCCCTTGAGAGCTGTCAGTTTGGGCCGCTGTTTCAAGTTGAGACTTCGCCGATGTTCCGTACATCTCCATTATCTTCGACTAGAAACTGCCTCCTGTTCCCTCGTGCATAGCTGAGCTATGGTTTGAATGGTAGGCCGGTTCATGCTGTATAAACCTCCTTAATTCTTTCATCACTGTATGACTTTACCCAGAACGAATGCCTCTTTTCCCTGTGCTACATGGCCGCATGCCAAACCGCACGTATACAAAATCCAGGGTGCTTTGTTTGGACAGGAACCTAAGAAGGCTTGCACAGCTGTGAACTACAAGTTGGGAGAAATTGGGGGGGGGGGGGGTCTAACCAGGGGCAGTCTTCTTGTCCCTGGCGACCAAAATTGATCGAAGCTCTCACAGATTAACTGAATACCTTTTCCTCACACCTGCAACTAAGAGGATGATTTAACCCTTTTGCCCCTTCCCCCCCACCTACCCTTGGGCAGACCCTCCGCCCAGTCCCCACTTTACCTGTCAGTAATCCTGGGAATTAACCCACTCTTCTGGAGAGCAATCCTTCACTTTTCAGATTAATAAGCTGTTCCACGGAGCAGGCATCATATGAGTGATCTCTGCCTCTAGTTATGTAACCACCTGCTGATCGTCCTCAGATAATTCTGCAAATATGTAAATCATTCACCCAATGTCATAACCTTTGACCACAATAGTCAATAGATCATGCTGGCATAAAATAATAAGCATAGCAATCAACATGCTGATCTGCAACATGCCTATCCCCTAGTTGATAGAATATCAACATTGGAGAAAAACAATCATTTGTTAATCAACAAATACTTGGGTAAAGGGAAAGCATAGGTCTGTTCGAAGTTCGAGACCTGAAAAGCTTCCCGTTGTTCCCCCTTGAGGACACCTGCGAGTTGAATGTTTTTTTTTTTCAATGGGTCAACCATCACAAAAGTGTTATGCTCTGTATTAGTCATTCCAAAAGCAAAGAGCAGATAAAAGCATAAGACGTGGACGTTTCCGTGAGCTCTATGACTTCTCACTGGCTCGCTGCCCAGGCCAGTTGTCTGTGAGTGTGTGTGTGTGTGTGTGTGTGTGTGTGTGTACATTAATGTGTGTTTATACGTTGTATATGAGTCTATCCGAGTATGTGCACTAGGGTGTGTCTGGCTGTGTGAACTGATGTGGCGGGGGGGGGGGGTTTATCTGCAGGACACTGTCACCTCTATATAGCCATGGAGATGGCACACTGGTGTGGCTCACATGTAAAAGCAATTAGGGGGGTTCCCAGTATTCAACTTGGCACTAGATACAGAATAATAAAGGAATTCCTTTGAGCTCAAAATGTACCCTGTATTTGTATAGTTCCATATAAGCCTCTTTTGAATTTGGTTGTATATGCCATCAAAGAGGATGTGCTCATTCAGACCTACCTGAGACATTCAGAGCAGGGTATGTGTGTTAAATGGAGTGTGGTAGATGGGTAAAATATGTAGTCCAGATAAAGCCTCCAGCCATGACACGTGTGACACCTGTGACACCACCAACTCATTTGGGTAAAAGCAATATACCTGTTCCCTCCCCTTCTTTTGAGCGGCCCTCTAATTGTGCGGTCATCCCAATTCACCTTCAAAGGCTCCGCTTGCACGTGCTCAGTACTTCTCTTCATCTCCCAGCATCCCCCACTCACCTCCACCACAGCTGAAGATAGTCTCAGTGCTCGCGTGAGCAGCCGTCGTCACTGTTATTGCTGATACTGCCGATGACTGACGTGATGTGTCCGCTTTGCTATGATTTGCCCTGACAGGCGGTGTTTTTCAAAGCTGTTTTTTTTTTTCTGGTGTGTCTTGTATGAGGTCATCCGTCTCCCCACCAAAATGACATCTAGCACACAACACGAGCCATTGTTCCCCCTGTGCTGGCGCATACCTGTACCCACAGCACAAAGTTAACCTGGGGAATTTACAGTGTAAACATTGACAGCACAGCTCTAGGATCATCTGTAAGATTGCCATTTTGAATAACCGATTAATACACTTTCTGTTCATTTCTGATATGCAAATATTACCAATACTATACAGAGTTAATCATCATTCAAAAAAGAAAACTGTTAAATTAGATTGCTGAATTTTTCCCCAGATTTATTGATCATGGGATGTGCCTTCCCAAGGCCCCCTAACACTAGCGCAGGCACTACAGGATTTACATAAGTCAATCAATGTATTAATTAACTAATATATTATTAGCAAAACACATCAATATTGACATTCAGAATCCTATGGAGGCATCCACTCTTGATAAGCTAATTGTTTCAGTGAAAATATCAAGTTATATAGCCCTAATCAAAACATTTCAACAGTGGTGTTCACTCACCTATATTTATTTCTGGACGCTGTCTCTCCCTAATTCGTGCCCTGGGAAATGGCCCAGGATCATAATAATGCAAGAAACTTGGTTCCGAAAAATCCTTATGTAATTGGGCTTCAGAGCTGCCGGGTTAGCTCACTCGGTTAAGGCGCTGCATTTGCAGAGCAGTAGTGACTACTACGGCGCGGGTTCGATCCCGGTCGTACCAACCAGCAGTGGTCGGCAGCTTTTTTAGAACAGCGCACGATTGGTTAAAGCGCTGTGGGAATGCAAATTGGGAAGGGACTGGTGGGAAGGGAAATTAAAAATGATTGCCTTGTTTGTTGCTCAAGTGCCTCCTGCTGCCCAGCCGGGCGCTCCTCAGTGATATTCTGAGCATGCTCATGTTCGGGTATCCTCCGCCCTCGTTCAGAACTTGCTATGGTTCCGACCAATGAGTGTAAAGATGCAGGGGCTGACAGGCGCGTGCTTCGGAGGAAAGCCGTGAATTGTCGCTCTCTCCTGAGCTGGCACCAGGGGGCTGTATACGAGCAAGCCTTGTACATAGTTCTTGGATTGGGCATTCTAGATTCGCATGGGATTGGAGATGCCAAAATTAAAAAAAAAAAAAAAAAAAAGTAATTTGGCTTCAAGAAATACAATTTGAATTTCTTATTTATTTGCCACTTTAAAAATATAATTTTCTGTAGTTAACCAGCAGACACGAGGCAAATTGCGCTGGAGATTACGTATTAACTTTCCACATTGCGTAAACCAACTTTACCTCATCCAAGAACTTCACTGGTTTATATTTTGACACTAAAAAGGGCATTGGACATAACTAGTGATTTTCGTGAAGGGCCATGGCTTATTTGCTGTTCTTGCTAAGCTCATAGGGTCTCTGGCCAATCTGATTATATCTATGCTAGTGGTAGTGTCTTCCTACGTACAACTACATCATCACATGGTAAACAAAGTGCTTGTCATTTTCTTCACTTTTCATACTGCTAAATCACTCTAAGTTGCTCCCAGGGCAGTTGATGTTCCTTCTGGGATTGTTTTTTTTTCCTCAGAAAATATGTTGTATTTGGATGTCTATGAGAGGCCATCTATGCACCAGAATTCATTGTTTTTATATGCGGTTGTGGCCGAATCTCAAATGTTTTTCAGTTTTGTCAGCCTGTTATACAACCCCAATTCCGAAATAGTTGGGACGAAGTGTGAATTGTGAATAAAATCAAAATGCAATGACTTGAAGATAACATGAGCCAATATGTTATTTACAATACAACATGATAACATTTCAAATGTTGAAACTGGGACATTTTACATTTTTATCCATAAAATGACCTCATTTCAAATTTTCTGACTGCAACAGGTATCAAAAAAGTTGGGACACAGGCAAAAAAAGAGCTGAAAAAGCTACTAATATATAAGAGAATCGGCTGAGAGAACATTTAGCGAGTAATTAAATAAACTGGCATCGGGTATGTAACATGATTGGCTATAAAAGGGGTGTCTTAGAGAGGCTGAGTCTCTCAGAAGTAAAGATGGCCAGAGACTCTCCAACCTGTGAAGCCTTGCGTAAAAAAAAATTGTGGAATACTTTAAGAACAATGTTCCTCAACGTCAAATTGCAAAGGCTTTGAAGGTCTCATCATCGACAGTGCATTACATCATCAAAAGATTCAGAGAAACTGGAAAAATCTGCATAAGGGACAAGGCCGAAGACCTTTACTGGATACCCGTGATCTTCGGGCCCTCAGACGCCACTGCATCACTCACTGCTGTCATTGACATTACTAAATGGGCCCAGGAATACTTCAAGAAACCACTGTCTGTAAACACAGACCGCTGTGCCATCCACAGATGCCACCTAAAACTCTATCATGCAAAAAGGAAGCCATTGTTGAGCATGATCCAGAAGCGCCGCCATGTTCTGTGGGCCAAGGCTCATTTAAAATGGACTGTAGCAAAGTGGCAAAGTGTCCTGTGGTCAGACGAGTCCAAATTTTACATTCTTGTTGGAAATCATGGGCGTCGTGTCCTCCGGGCTAAAGAGGAGAAAGACCACCCCTCCTGTTATCATTCGTTGTAAAAACACTTCAGTAACCAAACCAAAAGAGGCTCGTCTGAAAAGGAGAAGAATATCCAATCTCTTAGGTTAGAAATATTGATATTATGTTTTATAACAGTAATCATTAGATGCAGAAACCATGAAGAATTGTCGTTTTATTTGTAACTGCTGTACCTCATGAGGGAAAAATTCTACAACCT
This sequence comes from Gymnothorax javanicus, assembly GCA_029692085.1. Lineage (NCBI taxonomy): Eukaryota > Metazoa > Chordata > Actinopteri > Anguilliformes > Muraenidae > Gymnothorax > Gymnothorax javanicus. The sequence goes on along the minus strand of CM056195.1, from coordinate 12,210,524 downwards.
TATTGCGAGCAGATTTTTTTTTTTTTTTTTTACATGTTGTTGAGTGGTTTAAGACTTAAACATACTTCTTTTCTAAAATATGGTTAGGACATTAATTTACCCCAGATAAGTGTAATTTCCTACATGCCTGCTGTTGCTCTTCAAAAAAATCTCCAAAATTTAAAAAAAATTCATCATTTTAATCTGTAAAAATTTGTATTTATTTATTTATTTATTTAGGTCACGGCAAAGGTGACTCAAGCGACTGTTTGGTCATATAGGTGCTTTTCTCTTTGAACCATAAGCTTTACTTTGAACCATATGTCTAGCATTTATAGTTTTTGAGATTTAGAGCTGTTTTTCACACTGATCAAAGGAGGCGGAACATTGCCCATTAGCCCTTGTGAAGTAAGGGTTAAATGCTTAAAAGGTTAATGTGTGTGGAAAATTCCCATTTACAAATTGCCCATTATGTCTGAACGAATGGTGTTTAACCCCTAAAAAGGATTATCAAACTATTCAAGGTGTGTTCCTGCCTAGAACTCACAATCGAAGTTGTTAATAACACCCTTCCTTTTTAGCCTCTGAAGTTTTGCATGCGCTATCAACTTTATATCCTAAAAAGGCCGCTGGGCCTGATGGCATTGATCCATACTTTGTAAAAATTGCAGCACCAATTGTGGCTCAGCCAGTTACTGATATTTTTAGTCTTTCCATTTCCACTCAAACTTTACCCGTAGATTGGAAACAAGCCTTTGTCTCTCCTCTTTTGAAAGGTGGTGATCCTTCTGATTTAAACAATTATAGACCCATTTCAAATCTTTCTGCCTTAGCTAAGATCTTGTAGTCTTTAATTTCTGTCCAGATTAAATTATTTTTAGATTTGTACAGTGTCTTAAATCCCATGCAATCTGGCTTTAGATCCAAGCATAGTACGGTTACGGCTAGCTTGAAAGTCCTAGATGATATTAAAGCAGCTGTTGATAATAAATCCTTTTGTGTTGCATTATTCATTGATTTAACCGAGGCATTTGATACAGTGGATCACCACATATTAATTAACATTCTTTCAAAGGTCGGTTTTGGCCATAGTGCAATTGGCTGGTTTCAGAGTTATTTATCCAACCGCTCTCAACATGTTAAGCTTGGTGATACTGTTTCCGACCCTGCAAGGATAGATAAGGGTGTTCCACAAGGCTCCATTTTGGGGCCATTGCTTTTTTTTACTATACGTAAATAACATTTGTGACCATTTTAAGTATTTATTGTATCATATGTATGTTGATGACACCATTTTGTACTCTAGTGCTCCCTCTCTCGAGGCTGCTGTCTCACATCTTCAGTCTGATTTTATTTCTCTGCAGCATGCGCTCATTGATTCTAAACTTCTGTTGAATGGTGGCAAAACTAAAGCTATGCTGTTTGCACCACATAGGTCTGTAGTTTCTTCTTCTTCTCTTATTACCCTAGACGGAACTCCAATTGAGTTTGTGGATAAATACAAATATCTAGGATTATGGCTGGATAAGAATTTAACTTTTAAATACCATATTGACATGTTGACTAAGAAACTCAAGTTTACACTGGGTTTCTTAAATAGATTAAAATCTTGCTTTTCCTCTTTTTCTCGCAAACTGCTAGTAAATAATTTATTTTTGTCTCAACTTGATTATGGCGATACTGTTTACCGATTTGCGTGTCCCACTTCCCTGGCTAAACTTGATCCACTCTATCATTCTGCTCTGAGACACATTTCTAAGTCGCCCTATAGGACGCATCACTGTACACTGTACACTTTAGTCGGCTGGCCTTCACTAGCTCTGCGCAGGCTGCACCACTGGTATGTTTTAATATACAAGGCTATTTTAGGCAAACTACCCCAGGACATTTGCTCAAAATTGGTTTTAATTCAGAACTCTTACAACCTCAGATTCAACGCCTAGTTGCGATTCAAGGTGCCTCCTGTGCGAATTGACGCTGGTAAGAGGAGTCTGTTTTACTTTCGCCCTTGGTCATGGAATGACCTTCAATTTCACCTCAAAATTGCTGCTCCTATCTCCATACCAAGTTTCAGACAAAAGATTTCTGAGGCCTTTCCCATTAGCTGCTCCTGTCGCACTGGTTAGATATATTTTCCTACTGTTTTTATATTGAGCCATTTTTAGAACTTATGATATAATTTTTTTTTTTGTAAATTTAGTTTTGTCCTGTCAGATGGTAGTCTCTATTGTATCCCTTGTTTTTGTTTTATACTGTACTGTTTTGTCGATATTGTCTTGAACTGTGTTGTGTTTATGTAATACTAGTGTGTGACTTGATGCGTTCTGCCAGATCACTATTGAAAAAGAGACTTTGGTCTCAATTGGTTTTATCTAGTTACATAAAGGATTGATTGATTGGTTGATTGATTGATTCCACACAGTAAAGAATTATACCTCAGCATAAGTACCCTGATGACATAACAAAGATGCAAATTAGGTCCTTGAGACTTCCATTTTAAAGTCATTACTTTCATTTTGAAGTAAATGATTCTTGTGAAACAAGACATATTTTGTCCCATCCATGCAGAAGATTCAGTTGCTAAATTCAAAAAGGGCCCAGTTCCGCTGTCTTTATTTGGTCACCAAGCTGAAACAAAATGACCATTTGTCACCATATTTTGTCATTTGTTGACGCTGGTGGGGTGCTATGCATGTCGAAAATATGATACTATAATCATGGCATTGAGGAAAAAAAAATTATGGAGTTAGCACGGATTGAATTCACTGATTCAATTCCAATTTGGACTCATCAGTCCACAGAATGTTATCCCTCAGGTCTTTGGGGTCATTGCAATTTTTTGTTGGCAAATGTGAGATGAACCTTTGTATTCTTTTTGGTCAGCAGTGAACAGCTCTCCCATGGATGCGTTTTTTGGCCCAGTGTCTTTCTTATTGTGGAATTATGAACACTGACCTCAAGTGGGACAAGTGAGGCCTGCAGTTCTCATGATGTTAGTCTGGGTTATTTTGTGACCTCCTGGATGAGTCATCAGTGCGCTCTTTGGTTGGCCAGCCACTTCAAGGAACGTTCACTGCTGTTTCAAGTTTTCTCCATGTGTAGATAATGGCTTTCACTATAATTCGCTGGAGTCCAAAACCCTTAGAAATGTGTTTATGACCCTCTCCAGACTGATAGATGTCAACAACTATTTCTCATCTGTTCTTGAATTTCTCGGGATTGCAGCGTTGTGTGCAGCTTCTTGCCTCCTTCACATTGCAAGACAGGTTCTATTTCAGTGATATTTAGATTGAACAGGGCTGGCAGTAATCATACATAGATGTGTCTGGGGAAATTTAACCCAATTATCAATTAAATATGTTTATTTATTTAGAAACTGCGGGGCCAATAACCTTTTCTTGCCAGGTAGGCTTGCCTAGTTTCATTTTTTCTTTCAATAAGTGAAATCATCATTTAAAAATTGCATTTTGTGTTTACTTGGGTTATCTCTGTCTATTATTAAAGGCGGCTGACTATGCTATTTTTTCAAGTTATATGTTTTTTGGATGTCCAAAAGGGAGGTTTACAAACTTTTTTGAAAAAAAAAAAAAAAAAACAGAAAAATTCCACGATTTCTAGCCAATTTGTCTCCTGCCATTCCTAACCCTCTGAAAAACAGACTGTTCTGAGTGGGCTGTTCTGGTCCTGTTCTCCCACATTGTTGATTGTCTTCTGGTGTGTGAGTTATTGTGTTTCATTTTCCCCTTGATGGATTGTTGTTTAGTCTTCATGCTAACCTTTCTTCGTGCTTGTTTTCGTCATTGTGCTTCTTGCCTGTTTTTGTTTAAGAGCTCTGCTCTCTCCTGTCTTTGGTATTAACAGTGAAACTATGAAACAAGTGACCAGCTAGAACACAGTCTCGCCTGTGTTCTAGTGGCTCTCAGAGTGAAAAATCTCAGATTCATTCAAGCTGCTGTGGTCATGAGTGTGCACAGTCCAGCGTGCCAAGTTACCTTAGAATGCCTTATTGGTTTTGCACTCGAACTCACCACTGACCGCTTGCTTAACCGCAATCTGGTTCCTTCCCTAAAGTTTGCGACACACTCTTGCTGACAAATGGCGCTTTTCCACTGCACGGTACCGGCTCTACTCTACTCTACTCTACTCTACTTGCCTTTTTTGCTTTTCCATTAGGAAAAAAGTACCTGGTACCAGGTACTAGTAGATACTTTTTCTGGTACCTTCTCTCCTGGGGTTCCAAAAAACGGCCGACCAGGTACTAGTGGGTACTAAAATGTGACTTGCAACATTGCAGCCCACTGATTGGTCAGAGAGAATCGTCTCTGCAAAAGACAACTCGCTTCCGCATTATCGCTAGGAAACTAGCTTCACTTACCATCATTGAAACAGGTCCTCAAATTGTGTTTTTGAAACGTGTGTTGTTTTAGGCAGCTTGATAAATATACTGTGCGTTGCCTTACCTTTCAAACAAGGTTGCGTTTGTTCACCGACGCTGTTGCATTTATGAAATGCGTTTCTTTGTCTGTGACCCTGTTTGTAGCGACATTGTGTCCAATTCTGTTCCCCTCATTCCCCTTGAGAAAATTATTGTGCTGCCCCTATTTTACAAAAATTGCGGGGAAAATAACTTTATGGATGCTGATGAAGCATTTTGTTCTAAAAAAAAGGTATCAGATGAGGAGACGCATCGTAAAACAATGAATTCTAATACTCTGCCATCTCCTGCGATTTGCGCATTTGCTTCGTGTTTTACCTTCAATTTCAAAGTGAAATGTTTCATGAAGCCTGAATATGAATACTCTATGCCTTTTACATACATCATTGCTTTGCGTTTTTAGGTGGTACGTTATTTAATGTGCAACCGAATCGGACACAACACCAGCTGCTATCCTATGCATCAGGAGAATGTCAAACAGAAATTACAATTAAGCTCTCGCAGACTTTAGTGCCAAACGTGGTGACGGTAGTGCTTGTCCCCTGATTTAAACACATAAATATTTAACAAAATCGACGGAATAAAAGTAAACTTGATATAACTGAGGATGCCGTCGCAGCACTAACATGCTGCGTCGCAACGATGAGCAGGTACCATGGAGGCGGTACTATCCTCTAATGGAAAAGCAACCCCAAAAAAGTACCCGGTGCCGAGTAGAGTCGAGTAGAGTAGAGTAGAGCTGGTACCATGTCGTGGAAACGCGCCAAAAGTGTGACCGAGAACCACAGGGCGGTGGATGCAGTTCATGTAACAGCCACTGATGTCAGTAATGACCAGGACTTTCTGAAAGTTGCACATAGCATCTTCAACAAAAAATAGGAAAAACAAAGGAAAAATCAGATTTACTCTAGTCTCATGGTATGAAATAAAACTTCTAGAAGTAGCATTCAGCATTTAGCAAAATATAAAATAAGCGAATTTGACCCAAGCTGCCTGCAAAGGCTTTTTTTTTTATTGACTAGCTACAGTATGTGTCCACTAACCCATCTTAAATGTTACCCACCTATTGTATGTAAAGGCATCTCTTCAACAGTCAACTGTCACTGCCAGCATATCCAGATAAGTTAGTTCTACCTCAGGCATAAGTCAAGTAGACGTCAGAGCTGTCTATTTTGATTTATACTGAAAAGCCATAAAGTATCTTTACTGAACCTGACTCCAAGCAACAAAAAGTACAGTAGTATGTTATTGCATGTGTTAACAATGAAATTAATATTTTGACTAAGCATCATGTGAGCAGCGTCATTCTGCATTCTTGTAGTGCCCTCCAAAATCAGCATAAAACCAGTATAAAACTAACAGCAATGGTAAAATGAACAACTAACAAAATACAGCAGGATTTGCTCCTTAATCATAAGCTCTCACATAAAAAACCAGCCACACACATTTAGACAGATAAAATATTAGACAAATGTGGACTGAGATCATCTCTATAGTTGTATGGGTCATATTGAAGTGGCATTCACGCACCACTGAGTCACTGATCTTGGTTTGCTGGAGCAAAGGCCCAGGTGATCATTTAAAGTTTGCAAGACCAGCTATCCCTCAGTTTAATGTTCTCAAAACCCACAGATTGTGCTCTTGCTCTCTGCTTCCAAAAATTCTCATCACATTTTCATTGAAATTAAAGAATTCGGTACACTACTAGACAAAAATACAACGTATGCTTCATCTTTCAACTGAGTGCCGGCAGTGAAATATTATAGATGAATTTCACCGTGTCATTTTAAGTAGGAGCATTAAACGTCTCATAGATGTATCTGTTCTATATGAATATTCTCTGATTGGCAGCCCAACAAACAATTGCAGTGATGAGTAGCTAAATAGTGAGATACTTTGACACAAATAGATGATGATTGGATAAATTGTAAATTACTTCAACACAAATTGATGATTAGTTAAATTGTGAAATACTTGAACACAAATTGACAATGATTGGTTAAATTTTGAAACATTTTAACTCAAATTGAAAACAATTCTTTAAATTTTGAAAGACTTTAATGCAAACTGACAATACCCGACTAAATAGTGAAATACTTTTACACAAATTTACGATGATTTGGTTAAATGATGAAACACTTCAACACAAATTGACGATTATTATTTTCCTTCGTTGTGGGGCATATAAAATAGTTTTTTTTTCTTTTCTTTTTAGGTTAAAAAAGGCCAGGGCATTTAAAGCCTGATTCTAATTACGAGATTTTGCCACGTCACAGCGCTTATTTAATTTTTGTGAAAATGCCACGAAATAATGATTAAAAAAAAAAAACTGAACAGGGTCTTTTAAGTACAGTGTAATTCTTTCTCGGGGTTTAAGTTTGGGTGGGAGGTTGGATGAATGGAGGGGTTGGGCCGGGAGGGAGGTGTCATGTTGACAAACACATTATCTTAAGCGACACAATTATTAAATCAATTGACACACCAGGCAGTAGCCGCTAAAGACTGGGCTTAAATTAGCAAGAACTCTGTCCCACACACATACCCTCAAGGGGTGTACTGGGTGAGTGAACACAATACAGCAGGGTGGGGGGGAGGGATAATCTGAGGGGGGGGGGGTGGACCTCTTTTGAAACAGTGTCACACCCTGCTGTTCTGTAGCCACTCCCCTAACGTCACGGCAACATTGTGCTGGCAGGAGTTCACACACCCAGCTCGAAATAAAAATAAATACTGTACTTAAAACCACAAATAGGCTGTTTTTAATAAAGTTCCCCACTGGATACAGGGAAACCAAGGTTATTGCTATGAGTAAACCAGTGGGGTTGCACCTTAATCTGATTTGGTGGCTAATCACTTGAGTAGAATCCACTGAAAGTAAAGACCTAGTCAGAAAGCCAGATTAGGTTTGAAAGGTTCAATTATTTTGTAAGCGAATAAAAATTGAATATTTAATCATACAAATGCTATTACTGCTGCAACTTGTTAACATTTATAATTACAACAGTAGTACTTACATCGTACAATCGCTGTGCACTGACCTTTGAATGTCTAAAGCTAGATTTTATGATGTTTGATGTTTTTGACCTGTCTCCAAATGGCAGCAGGGCGGAAACATGTGATATACTGGCCTCATAAATCACCAGAATGTCAATGTCTTCTGTCCCGGGGCGAAGCGTGTTCCTGCTATGACCTGTGTGATTCTGCTCCCCTAACTCTAGGGGTTGCGGAGCCAAGGCTCAGGGCTGTAGGAGGCTACACTCTCTCCAGTGACCTTTGTGGCGATACGGACTCTACCGCTTCCTTCGCCTCAGAATAAGATGTGATATACGGCGATGCATCTGCACTTCACCTTCCTGCTCCACTCTTAATTGGCTTTTACTTCCCTCTTTTCCCTGTCTCTCCGCAGTAATTTGCCGCTGCTTTGTTAAGTTTCTGTTGTGTCCTCTCCTAGGTGCTTCCCACCAGACCCAGCTTCTTCTTCTCTGTTTCCGAATTCGCCCGGTTATTTCTGCGCATTGTTATCACCAGCAGTTGCTACCGCACTGGACGTCCTTTGCAATCTGAGCTGACATAATATTTACCACTGAAAGTGGCAAAACCGTTCTATCTTCACAGTTTAACAGCTTCTCAACAGAGGCCCATTCTTCTAAATGAGTTTTCACTGCAAACACTGGGAAATGCCCCACTCCCTGTTCACTCTCCTGCCTGTCTGAATACAATGCCTCCAGTAAAAGAGATTATCAGAAGCACTAAGCACCCCACAATGAGATGTGCAAACCACCGGTACCTCGCCCAGGGCAAAAGAGTGGGCAAACAGGTTTTGTGTTGATCCCACGTGGAGGGGCAAATCGTGACTTCAGCTTTCCTCATGTTTTTTGTAAATGGGGGTTCGGGTCTGCTGTTTGCAGCTTTATGCGGTAAAGCATTTACGTAACTGCCCCTCTGTAAAAGCATGATATAGATAATATCGCATTGAAAGGAAAGGGATTGTGCCTTCAGGCTGACAGGGGGAGCCACTGCATGTGGGGCAACCACTGTAGCAGTTCAACACACCTCCAAAAGAGATGGAGATCAGTGTGCAGAGCTACCCCACCAGAATAAGAGAGTCATTCATGCGTACTCTACGAGTGTTCAAACTGAAACTGTCAGCAAAATGTTTGAGGATATGCTTTAACTTAACCCTTGCGAAGAGTTTAAAAACACCTCAAAATAAAAGCTGAAAATGTATATTCTTGAGGCATGATGAAGTGCGAGAATACATTCTTGAGTGACTTCCTCCTCCAAAAAGGTCTCTAGCCACTCTTAAGAAAGGTGAAGGCTGCCAAAAAGGCACACAAACATTTTTAACAACTTTTAAATAAACAAATAGATGGTCATGGGATGCAGTCCTGTTGCCGCAAAACACATTGCGGATGCCTGGAAGTGACAAACAAGTTCTAAAAGCAGGGAAAGCTGATATTCTATCCCCAGACTAAGCTGTACAGGAAGCCGGATGGAAAATCTACTCATAAGCTTTAAAATCTCCCAGAATTCATCAGTGGTCTGATGAGCAGCGAGGCGATATTCTACAGGCCCCTGGGCTGCCTTTGTATCCTGGGGAGACGGGGGGCTGAATCAGCCCTTCAGTTCACTCCCAGAACAGAGAGTCTGGCAGCCGTCCAGGGGTGGCTGCCCTAATTAAGTATGGCTCAGCCCCTCTCTCCTTTACCTGTGGGCTCCCACGGGGCCCCGGGGCCCCCAGGATGACCGTCCGACCCGCCTGCTGCTGAGTTACCCTGGGGGGGAGCGACCATTTTCATTTCCTGCGTCATTTATAATCTCACTTATCCCCCCATCGCCATCACCTCCCACCAAGCCAACTCCATAGTGACATTTTCCTTCCCAGAATCCCTTCTGCCCCCAGGCTAAAGCCAATCAAGGAAAGAAAATATGAGATGGAACATTTTGGCTGAACATTTTTAGATTCAAGGAGGTTGGTGCAGAGAGCGGAAGGGGGTAAAGGAGGTGGGGAGGGAGGTCATTCACAGGTTTAAAGGTAGCAATTATTTGGGGGAAAACAAGCTGCAAACTGAACACTAAAAATGTCATTCCAGTTTGACAAGTTTTTGGCAAGAGTCCAGTTTTATCACTGTTTGATTTTATTTCCAAAACACTTCAGCAGGGGATTTATTTCTCTGTGCTGAATTGTCCTTTTGTCTTGTGTTTTTCCAACATGACAATAGTGTTGGAATTGTTTTACCACTCATTCCTCACAAAACGGTACAGCGACACAGTACAGTCTCAGCTAACAAACTAAGGCCGCGTCTCGGAACAGAAGCAGAGATGAGTGGAGACGGGAAATGGAAATATAAAAACATGGGAGGAGAATTGATTATTATACACCTGGCACATGCAAGAGGAGGCAGTTAGGAAATATCAGTTCAAGTGAAATTAGAAACAAAATAAGTCACTCATTACGTCATTGTTTACCACGTGAAATTGGTTTTAGCCTCAGTCTTCGCTGGCTCAGTAAAGTATTTTACTCAGGAAAGTACCTTATGCACTGTATCTCTTCTTTTTTCAGACCAAGAAGAGTAATGCGGGACAAAATCCATATCGGAAACAAAACGGAAAGAGACTCGCAAATACTCGATTTTTTGCTTCACAAAAAATGGGAACAAAAATCTAGTGCAAGGACATTTCACTGCATTACATGGCAGGCATTTAGCAAAGGCTTGAATTCACAGAGTGCATGAGCAGACACTAAAGTGCTGAAAAGGAGGCAAGATTCCGAGTGCAAGAAGTAACCACATATACAGATCTTTTTTTTTTTTTTTTTTAAAGATTATTTTTTTGGGAGTTTTTCCTTTACTTGACAGTCATACAGTGTAGAGAGACAGGAAAGCTGGGGAGAAGAATGGGGGAAGACATGCAGCAAATGACCTGAGCTGGAATCGAGCCCAGGTCGCTGCGGGAAGGACACAGCCTTTATGGTACACGCGCTTAGACCGATGAGCCACCGGGGCGCCCCCCATATACAGATCTTTGACAGAATCTCTCTTTCTTTAGCCCAACAGGCTGTGCCACATACCCTAGCATATAGCCCCCACACCCCTCACTCACATAATGCGCCTGCAACAGCCCAAATCACATCTGACCTTTGACCTTTCCCCCTTATCACCTATTACAGCCTAACACTGCTCAAGCCCTGGGAATTCACTGCTCTTTAGGGGCTGAATGCTGGGAACCTCTTCATTCATCCATCCTCCATTAGGGACTGACTTAACACCAAAGGAAAAGTGTGACCTGGCTTCTCATCCGAACAATGAAATAAATGAGGCTAATAAGACCTTTGGATACCGAATCCTGAAAATCTCTAACGCCTCTTAAGAGCTGATAGAAGCCAAAGAAGAATGAGGAACTTTCGGAAGGGGGTGATGAGAGGGAGGAGTTTGGGGGTTGGACATTTCAAAGCAAGTTGTGTCAACGCTTTCGATCTTTCACTACTTTAAGGTCTGCCAAAAAAAGACTGCCAAGTTTGTGTGTCTGGAACCTGTAAACAGTTGATGATGAGAGTTCTCGCTGGCAACATGCCTCAAGTACTTAAAAAAAAAAAAGAAAAAGAAAAAAATGCAATTTTACCCTGAGCTCTAAACAACTTTTGCAGTAAACAGCTTGTATATTACTGCATGAATTTATTATCTGTTAATGTACATGAGTGCAAACAGCTCTCATTAATTACATATACTCACAAGGGGTGGCGTACTCATTGTTAGTGCACTGCAATTGTGTGCTCATATACGTAGATCCATGCACTCCCACAGACACACACACACACACACACACACAAGGACATGCAAACACCCACAAGGACACGCACACACACACACGCACACTCACACATAAACACTGACACGCACGCTCACACACATACAGTCTCTCTCTCTCTCTCTCATACACACACACACACACACACACACACATACATTGGCATCTTTGGTTTATCTATACCCTAATCTTAATCCCTTCCTTCTTCTTCTTCATCTGAGATTCCGTCAGGCTGTATACCGTACGGCATAATGCTACCCTCCGCAATTCATTACAAGACACTATTAAAATCTTCTCACCATTCGCTCTCACACTCATACCTATGGGCAATTTAGTGTCTCCAATTAACCTGATATGCATGTCTTTGGACTGTGGGAGGAAACCGGAGTACCCGGAGAAAACCCACGCGAACACGGGGAGAACATAATCCCTTCCTTCACCATAATTTTAATCTCAAACCTAACCTACAAATCCCTCCAAAATAACGCAATTTTGAGTACTTCAACTTAACCTTTGTTCTAAACAGCAGAGAGAAGCCAAATACAAAATCACCAAATACACCAAAGTCAGCCTTCATTTAAAGAATAGAAACTTTAACGCGAAAAGCTTTTTCAACCTGATGTCCGCAGTCAGGCTGATTCAGCAGGGAATAGAGGACTTGAGCTTAAAGGATTCGAAGGGGCTGCAGTGGGGTGAATGGGTGAGCTGGAATGACCTCGGCACACAGGTAAGTGCGCTCTTTTGAACAGAACGGATGACAGAACCGGAAGTTGCCACTAGCCAAGACTGTGGTACCTGGGTAGGGGATCCCTGATGGATCGATGGTTGAGTTTCAACTGGATAAACTCTGATGAGAGTAGACATGAAACAGCAATCCAGTAAAGGGAAAACAGAGACCAGGAACTTAAACATGCAAGATGACAATCACCAAAATGGAAAAGACCTGTGATGGCATGGGTAGAGAAAAAAGGAGGCAGAGGAATGGAATGAGAAAATAATTAAAAAATGAGATTCAAAAAACAAAATGCAACTGCAACTGACGCGGACAACTGGATTCCGGGGAAAAGCAAGGAGGAAAATAATCAAGACGTGACAACCTTGAGCCTTATTCTAATGCCTAACCTTAACCTCTTTCCTACCGCTGACTGTCAAAATTGGAAAAAAAAAAAAAACACTATACCCAAGGGCAGAAAAATTGGTCGCAATGTATATTAGTTTCCATTAGACTCCGGTACTCTGGGGCTCATTGTGCACTGGTATATTGGTACCGGACTATGTTCTGCTTACGTTCAGTTCCTCATTTAGTGTTAAGATGACGACACTAGCGCAACTTTGGCGCTGAACCAGGAAGTGAAAACAGTAACACTTGGTCTATTCTCTGAACACAATAGTGCTGAATAGGGCAAACATTCGTTGCTTTTGTTGGGGTTTTTTTGAGCAAATGAGCACGAGGGCAAGGTTTGGGGTTGATGCGGCCCTTGCACAGATCCTGAATGACAGTCAGGAATATGATATATGATTAGTGATTAGTGATTGATTAGTGATTCATAATAAACAAATGAAAGTAATACTTGACAAATAATATCTTTATTTGTTGAATTGCAAGGTGAAAATCACAAAAAAAAAATCACAAAATCAATCAATCGATATTGGTTATTGATCGCCAATTTACAGATATACACTTGAAACCAATACTGATCAATAATCCAGACAATACCCTTTCCAAAAATGTATAGTTTATGGGGTCTATCACCAGAAATAAAATTATTACAAATTTAACTGTGAAACCTACAAAATCTCAAGAAAAGCTCTGGCACAGAGCGTATCGAAAGCTTTGGGAGCCAAGAGGGTCACAAAATGCGTGAGCCATGTTTGCACCTAAGTGAAGCACTGTTCATGCATAGTTTACCACAGTGGCACGCATTGTCACTCATTGTCACTCATAGTCACGCATTTCACGTAGAGTTACGCTATGTTCACTCATTAAAACGATAAGGTTGCGCATGAGTGAAGTTGTCATGCCAACTTTTTCAACGCGACTTGGCGTGACGATGCGCAAACTATGTGCAAGCTAGTCATAACCATCAGCTAAAATGCGGACCACTCGGCCTATTGGCATGCCTTCTCACGCAATAGTGCACCTAGTTTGCTCATAGTTTACGAACTGTTCACGCAAGTGGCACGAAAATTAGGTTGTGACACACAGGAAAAAAATTTTGAACATGTTGAAATTCCCAACAAGGCCTGGCATGCATTTTTTCACCTACCCCGCACCCCCCACGCACAATCATGAGTACTTCCCTCGTTGGCATGCCAAATTAGGTGCCATGACGTAAAGTATTTGTCCTGCATCAGGGTGGCTTTAGTCTTAACCACAAGGCCAGCTGAAACCGTAGACCTAGGCTTAGCCCTTATAGCAGAATTAAGGCCTGTCCTCGTCGGGACTAAAAAATGCCCCCATGGTGCTATTTTTCCATACTTTACAATTCTTGTGGGGTTTTTAAGTCCCCACCAGACATTTTCTTAGTCACACACACACACACACACACACACACACACACACACAAAACTGAACCAACACAAATCACAGCAGGTTTCAGCAAGCTCTCCATTCAAAGAAGCGCAGGCACAATTTTCTTTCAGAACCACAATGAATAATTTAGACTTCAAAGCAGTTATTCTATATGGAAAATTGACATTTTAAAGCATCGACATGAATTGATTTATGAGTGGGACATTGTCAGGAGAAAACGCATTTCATATAAAAAAAAAAACTGAACATGTTGAATCCATAGCCATCGAACCACACGTAATGTATTGAAAAAGATGCCTAAGAAGATAAGAAAACACATTTTACTGGAAAAAAAAAATTAAGCACCATTTCAAGTGCAGAATTGCAGTAAGAACACCAGTCGCTACATTCCTTGAAAGCATTTTTTTAACTGGTCACAGTTTCATGACATCTATTTGATTAAGTGGGGTATTATGCGATGTTATTCAACAAAAGTAAGAGTCTGAGTGTTTCAGATCGATGTTTCTTTCATGAGCCCCTGCAAAACAACTCCAGGTAGAGGTTCAGTTACTTGTGTGTCCAGGCAACTCAGTTCAAATCTGTCATTGCCTGCTGCAAAAAAGAAAAAAAATGCCGTACAGGTTATGTAACGCTGAAACATGATTTTGCGTAGACATGTTTGGTACATGTCATCAGATGCCCCTTCACTGTCATTCCAAAACTGTTTTTTTTTTCCCCCTTTACACTGGAAAAATCAGAGGTCACAATTTTAAAGTTATCCATCATTTTTTCTGTGGATTATCCAACTGTTCAGCAGTGAGATTAGTGGATGCACAGTAGGTCTGCACGTCATTCATCAGCTAGATATCTCATTGGGCAGCCAAATAATACCTTCAGTTTTGCCAAATTTGGATTGAAATTTACTTGAGAAATAAAGCTGGCTAGGATTTCTTTGGTTATCTGTGCTTGGTTATTTGGGGCCTCTCTTTAGACTGGTTCCAGATTTCATGTAGTTCACTGCATGGCCTCTAGGGTGCAAAATAGACCCTGGTTTGCAAGGTTTTACAAGCGTTTACCTGCATTGCTCCATATATGGGTATATGGGTGGTACAGGAGGCTTGTGAGACACATTTATAAATTTCAAATTGAAGGGAAGAAACAGTAAATAACAAAGAGTGGTAATTTCCATGACTGGCCAATCATAACAGCTATTTAACTCCAGTGCAGTAACGCGAGTGTGTCTCTACAGTCTCTCATGGTGATGTCATTTACTGAATTGTGAACATCTGTTCCCTAAGCCTGCAGTGATACTGCAAACCAGAGGTGTAGCTTGGCTTAATTTAAGGGGGTTTCAACCCTCCAAAAATGGTCTTAAGCCTCGTGCAAATAAGGGACATTTTTAGTTGAAATTATCAATAAATGGGAAAAACAGGCCAGACCAGCCCAAGTAAAGGCTTAGCCCCTCCCCCTATTAATCTCCAGTGACGCCCCTACTGCACATCATATGCTTATTTTCCGTTATTTATATAAGCAAATGCAGTTATGAGTTATTATGTTCCGCAAAGTTCATCTGATTAAGGAGTTACAGTATGTACTGTATGAAAACCTGTAACAAAGGCCTGTGGATTGAAAAAAATAAATATACAAAAATATAAATCCAAGTTATTGGTGCCATTTCAAATTTTTTTGGATGGCTATATATTTTCTGTACAGGTATGAACCGTTTTTGTCCTGCTATACACTTCAATAAAGAGAAAAAAAAACCAAGAATGGGATTAAGGTGGTATTAATAAATACTTGAATTTTATTTAAACACCGTAACTTTTAATTTTACTTCTGTGACTGTGCTCTTGAAGAAGACAAAAAAAATATTGTTTGCGAGAACTAATTTCTACATCACCAATAGGAAACATTAAGTTTCACGTCACTCTATGCATCCTAGAACAAGCTAATATTTTTGACATGGAAAAAAAAAAGATTTCAACTCTCATCATGAGAATAAAGCCTTTCTTGCTGCGTGAGCAGGTCTTTCCATTTGCATTATCTGGACCTGGGAACAGGCTGTACACTGGGATGGTGGGATGGTGGGATGGTGCCAGGCGATCAGCAGGTAATGTTCAGCCCGAAAAATGAGTGAATCATAACACCGTGTTCGTAACACAGGGTCCTGCAACACGCTCTGTGTGCTCTCCCTCACTCCCTCAGGAAGAACAGGTCACTTTTACAAAAGACTCCTAATAAAATAAAACTGCGAAATGGGCGCATGGAGCTCGACTGATGACATCATAATCACCGGGTCGGCTCGTTTAAACAAACCTGACGACGTGCAGCGGAGAGAGGAAGTGGCGGAGACTGGCTGTCTCCCGTCCTCGGACCTGTTCAGCAGCACGTTTCCCACACACCGCTCGCCTCACCTTCGACCTCTGACCCCATGAAAGGTTGTGCTTTGATGGACCACACAGAGAGGCTCTTGGGGCCCCCTGAGGGCACTGAGGGTATCCGGGTGATCATCCTCATGGGGGGGGGGGGGTTTGTAGGCACATTCAAACTGGCATTGGGGAGGGGGCGGGAGGAGGAGGGAGTCGTAGAGGAGAAGCTGGAAGGCTGGAGATGCTGAAAAAGGAGAGGACCCAGTGGTGGCTGATGCAGGCCTGACTAATTTAGTACCTTGGGGTTTCATTAAGTGGGCTAGAAATAGGCACAGATCTCCATAGTGCCGACATGTGTCCCAAAATACCTCCCTTGGAGGTGTAGAGAAGGACTGACAGAGCTCTATAGCCTGCGTTCATGAAACAAGTTAACCCTTTGAGCGCTGAATACATTTTCAAGGAATTAAAAATATGATTATCCTGAGCTGTTGAAAACCTATCATGCGGCAACTTGTTTAAAAGAGCTCCCCTGCGGGAGCTCTTTTAAACAAGTTGCCACATGATAGGTTTTCAGCAGCATCTGATTTTGATATCTTACATTATTGGGCGGCGCTGAAAGGGTTTAAGGTAATAGCACTTATCAAAGATCAGTTCAGACTTTCAGCTCACATTGGATTGAGTTAAAAAATGAGCCAAGAAAAGCTCACCCTAGATCAGCACTTCTGCTCTGAGAATCTTTACAGCGCTGAACATAAGTGAGTTTGAAAGCAAACCTGCAAAAGTTGAACATTTAAAGATTGCAGATAGCATCTCAATTGCAACTAAATGCCACGCCCTTACGAAAAATGAGCTAAAGGGTTATGATAGTGTACTATAAGAATTGTATAGTGTTCTATAATACATTTCACCAGCTATAGCATTACCGTAGTTTTTTTTCTGTATTGTTATTTTATTAGCTATGGTAGTCCTACGATATTTCAATAGTAATCATAAACTCCCTATAGTGCGTTCCAAAAAACCATACAATTACTACAGTAATACTGATCGTTTTTTGGTAGTAATTTATAGGGTATTCCTATAGTGGTTTAGTGTAAGGGTGACATTGCGAAAAACATGTTGTAGAAAGGCAAAAGAGAGGATGGATTTGTCACCTGAAACAGCTATTGTCCAGGCACATACACCACATAAGAAGTATGTGGAAAGTTTTTGACACCATGGAAATATGGTGCTATTTCCTGACAGGATGAGGTGAGAGGAGTTGGGACTGAAACAGCAGGGGTGTCTTGGGTGTCCCTAAATCTCTGATTTTATCACCCTCTGCATAACACTGTCACTCTGAGACATGCCTGCACCCCAGTAAAGCTGCCAGATTTCTCTCCTCTGCCCCCAGGCTTGCACAAACTGAGGGGTCATGCCTTTACAGCTCAGTCCAGTTGCCAAAAGAGGCCTGAGAAAATCTGATATCCTCTAATTCGCTGATCAGGAATGAAATTGGAGCTTGGACTGCATGGCACCAACTCTTGACCGAAATGGACCAGCAGCCAAATACAAAAACTGTGGAGCAAGCTACAGCTCATCCTCATAAGGTTAGTTTAACCCTTAAAGCGCCAAAGACAGCAATTGCCGCTCGCTGATACAATGAAATATAAAATCAAAGCTTTTGAAAACCTATCCTGTGGCCACTTGTTGAAAAGAGCTCCCACAGGGGAGCGCTTTTCAACAAGTCGCCACATGATGGGTTTTCAAAAGCTCAAGATATTTAAATTTTTTGAGCATTTGAAAATTGATTTTGGCGCCCTAAGGGTTAATACCCTCTTCCTTCCCCCCACCCTCGATACATCTCTTTCCCCAACTCTCTCCACTCTCCACTCTCCACCCCCACCCCCAAAAGGCAAATCTGCTTCCAACATTCTCTTCAAGAGAAACTGATGTGTGCTCAAAATGGTGGATTAATCATATTTGGACAGCTATGGCAGACGTAGACACACAAGCCACATTTATTGTAAAACACAAGCATAAAAAAACACACAATGCACATAAAAGCACAACACACATTCAAAAACAAGCAAACACACACACACAGAAAGACACACACCTGAGCGCTCATGCACGCACAGGTGCAGAGGGGAATGAGCAGGTATTGTGCTGGTTGCTGGATGCTCGGCTCATGCTGGCCAGAAAAATCAGAATCTGCTGGTGCGTAGAGACGATCCAGTAAATAAGGGCTAATCTCACCTCCAGCAGCCTCTTGGCACTATTTAACTGACATTTATATAGTAAGTGGAAAAGGTACGCAGGAAGTGTATGAGCATCTGTGCGTGTGCGTGCGTGCGTACGTGTGTTTCTCGTTATGACCAGGCTCCTGACTGATCACAACATAAAATGGGGAAATAGTATCATAATAAAAAAATGTTTATTTTGTATTGATGTGTGCTACTGTGTGCATTTTTATGAGCTTGTATGTGAGTGAGAGAAATAAGAGGCATACTCCTGAAAGAGAATAAGTTTTTGAGCATTTGTTTGGAGTTGTATGTGCTTGTTGTGTGCCTGTGTGAGAGAGATGGAGTGTGTGAAAGAGAGTGTGTCAGTGGGACAGAAAAACGTCAGCAAGTGTGTTCATATCAGAGAGAGACTGTATCTGTGAGAGAAAGAGTGAATGATTGTGTTTATGTGTACAGTGCTGTGAAAAAGTGTCTGCCCCTTTTCCAATATGAGATTTTTTGATTTTTTTCTTTTCAAAGTTAAATGTCTCAGATCATCTGACTAATTTTAATGTAAGACAAGGACAATGTGAGTAAACTCTAAATGCAGTTTTTGAATGATCATTTCATTTATTGAAGGAAAATAGTTATTCAAAACCTATATCACCCTTGCGAAAAAAAATTACCCCCTAAAACTAATAACTGGTTGTGCCACACTTGATGGCAAAAATTGCAATGAAATGTTTGCGATAACTGCCATTGAGTTTTTTTTTTTTTACATTGCTGTTGAGGAATATTGGCCCATTCTTCATTGCAGACTTGTTTTAATTCAGCCGCAGTGGAAGGTCTTGGAGCAAGAACTGCCCATTTAAAGTCATGCCACAGCATCTCAGATTCAAGTCAGGACACTGACAAGCCCATTCCATCGAAAAATACATTATGTTTCTTTTAAGCAAAACAGAAGTGGACTTGCTTGTGAGCTTTGGATCATCTGTGTTCTGCATAACAAAAACTGCGCTTGAGCTTTAGGTCACAAGCTGATGGTCGGATTTTCTCCTTCAGGATTTTGAGGAAGAGAGCAAAATTCATGGTTTCATCAATTATGGTAAGTCGCCCCGGGTCCTCTGGCTGGGCATTAGCTACGCCCGCGCTGCCTCGCCTGTATCATCTGAACTGAACTGTGTCATTCCCCTCTGGGCTCCCTCCCCCTATTACTATCAATAAACCCATCTTCTAGATTGTTCTCTGCCTCCACATGTGATTCCTGGTCTGGATCATAACAGTTAGTCAGCCCTACAGTTCTTTACTTGTTAGTCTGAGTTCTTTCAGGACCTCCTAGCTGAGTCATTGATGCGCAGTTGGAAGAATTTTGGTTGGCCGACCACTCCTTGGAAGGTTCTGCACAGTTTTCTCCATTTGTAGATGATGGTTCTCAACTTGTTTGTTGGAGTCCTTATAAATGGCTTTGTAACTCTTTACAGACTTGTGGTTGTTAATGACTTTGTCTCTCTTCTGTTTTTGATTTTTTTTTTTTTTCGTTATAAATTTGGCATCTCCGATTCCACCCGAATCTGGAATGCCCAATTGGTGAACTATGTACAAGGCTCGCTCGTATGCGACCCCTTGCTGCCAACTCAGGAGAGCGAAGACAGTTCACGGCTCTCCTCCGAAGCACGTGCCTGTCAGCCACTGCTTCTTATACACTCATTGGTTGAATCTTCGCAAGTTCAGAACGAGGGCGGAGGATACCCGGACATGAACAGACTTAGAATCTTCCTGACGAGCGCCCGTCTGGCCAACAGGAGGCGCTTTTGAGCAACGAACAAAGCTATTTAGCTATTTCCCTTTTCTTGGCAGTCCCTTCCCAATTTGAAACCCTGTAGCGCGATGGCCAATTGTGCGCTACTCTGAAAAAGCTGCCGACCACTGCCGGTTGGTACGACCGGGGCTCGAACCCGCGACGTGATAGTCACTTAACCGAGTGAGCTATCCGGCAGCTCTGATTTTTTAAAGATGGCAGAATCATGTGCTACCTTTTGCCTACCGCACACTGCAAGACAGGTTCTATTTAAGCGATGTTTAGGTTCAACAGGGCCGTTAGCAATCATGCCATGAAATTGAGCCCAATTTTCAATTCAGGTGGTTTGACTGGTTGATTTAGTGACTTAAGGGGAGGGAGGGGGGCAATTACTTTTTCACCAAGGGCTAAGTAGGTTCGGATAGCGTTTTTTTCTCTATAAATGAAAACATCAATTAAAAACTGCTCTTTGTGTTTATTTGGATTATCTTGGTCTATTTAGTTTGATGATCTGAAAAAAATTGCATGTTACAAATTTGTCAAAATAAAAGATATCAGCAAGGGGGCAAATACATTTTCACAGTGCTGTATGTGTGTGTTTATGTGTGTGTGAGAGTGAGGGGAAGTCAAGAGGTTTTTGGTTGCTGCTGCTAACTACTGTGATATGGATAGGGGAGAATCATGAAAACTTCAGTCCTACACAACTGTTCGTTAAATAAAAATCGCTCCAGGGAATTTTTAAGCATTGTGGTAAAAGACTGAATCTCCTTGCTATGGCCAGTTAATAGCCAGAGGCTTCCCCTTGTTTGTCTAATTCCACAAGATGCTGAACTGAATATGAAAACTTTTATTGAAACTTGTTCACACATTTTATGTCTGTCCTCTCATATATTATTATTATTATTATTATTTTATTTTATTTGTCAAGCGCAATAAAATTCATGTCAGAAGCAAGCTCTTAGCGCTTTGCAATGCTCCAAACATTGAGTCAAACCACAATATTAAAAAAATCTGACTCTCTAGTTAAAAGCCAGAAACATAACATGACACGTTAAATGTAACTAGGACAACCTTAGCATAAACAAATCATTATAATGATATAATTTTAATAATCATTATAATAATAATATAGGAGCAACATATCTATTTGCATTTGTGGTTTAAAACAAATTATTGTACGGGGTTTTGCATGAGTCCTGTGAAGATGTCTTTTATTTAGTATGAAACATTTAGAATGAAAACTGTGCACATTATCACGCTATTTTATACCTGAAAAGAGAACGGAGGTGGCAATTACAATAAATGATGAGACTTTGTTTGCATTGCCATGCAATTCCTGAATGTGCGAAAAATGCCAAAGTTTAGCGACACCCAAAAGCACCAGACAAAAATTTATTGCACCCGAAAATTCACCTTGAACAGAATCTAAAAATTATTCATTCTCACCCCCCGCCCCCACCCAAGCCTAAAAAAACCTCGAGTGCCCCTCCTTTGATTGTAAACAGCCCCCTAGTTTACATAACAACTCGCTGCTGGTGTCTACGTGTCTGATTCTGCTTTCATTATAGACCACTGAAACCCACCCCCATGTAACAAGCCACTTTCCTGCTAGGCTAGTGAAGGTGAGTAGAAAATGTATTCAAACAAAAACAAGCAAATGACTAAATAATTCAAATTACAGGATATCAGTGATAAAAAGGTTACAAGATGTAGAGGTCTTGAATTACAATTTTGATTAAACATTATAATACTGAAATTGCATGCACTAAACAAAGAATACAAATTGCAGTTTGTCGTCAAATAGGAAGAGTGAAAATGTGTGGCCTTTTGGTTTATTTTTGGTCAGGGTTCAGTGTTGAAAACAAATCTCCATGGTCGTGCGGTAGTTATCAGCGGTCAGGGTCAGGTGTAGCAGATGTGGAGGGGAAATCGGAGAGGCCCCCTGTTTGTCTTCAGCGTAAAACCTCAGAGTCCTCGTCATGTCATTAGCATTACCTCACGTGGCATCATGGTAACATGATGTTTTGATTGATTGGCCCCTTTGGTCCTCTTCCCCTCACTTTGAAACTGAACAAACACATGCGGCACATGCAAACACACACACACACACACACACACACACACACACACACACACACACATGCGCACACCCCATTCTGCAGTGCCTGGTACACACTCGCGCATACAAGCAAGGGATCTTGTTGGCGCACAGTACAAACCTACTCCATTCATGGGATTAGCAGAAAGGAGTCATGTTACATGTGATCGCATAAATGAGAGGTCCTTTTCTCAACAGGCCTTCACTGGAGAACAAAGCCCTGTCCATGTGGGACAGTGGAGGAAGAGAGTGACAGAGACAGAGAGGAAGTTGGTGGGAGACAGATTCTGCTTGATTAGAGATGATAGATAGAGAGAGGGAAATGAGGTAATGCGCTAATAGACTGATATGCGTGAATGGGGGGAGGGGGTGCATTAGTTCCCTTATTATGTAGCACAATGAAAATTGAACAGCTGATCTCTCGACAACATCAACCTGATCAAAGATGAACAGCATCTCTTACCCCCTTTCCGTCATACTGCTGCGCTGCAATACCTGCCATAAAAAAGGCCTGTGTTTGAAACTCTCGGCCGAATATCAGACTGAATGATAACAGTCACAGATGTAGATTACAGCAATTGGGAAAATTATTTACTGTCACCTACAGTATCTTGAAGCTGTTTCGTAAGGTTCACGCTCAATTCATAAAAGCGTTATGGCAAAGATTGTAAACTCACATATGAGGAGTTTGTTTCCAAGATGCAATATATCCATTTTACTCATTTTGAGTAAATCAGCTTTTTCTATGTCGGCGCCTATTGCATTTTATAGAAAAACACAAACTTTGACCGTGAAAAAAATACACCTTACGGTATGAATCTCTAAAAATGGATTTTTGCACCATGTGTAAACAGCGCAGGGCTATCGCTCTATGGTATTATCTCAATTTTTTTGTAATTTTGGCACTTATTGCGTTTTGTGAACAAACTCTCCATATACAACCATGGCTTTGCAGGTCAATCTTACTCCTTGAATAAAAACATACTGAGGGATGCTAATTGTGTCAGAATGGCGGATTACATCAACAAGACCAGTGGTGCGTCTCATGGAGGTTAGCGTTACCGGTGTGTGTGTGCCATGGGGCCTGTCCTCTGGATGCCCTCTCTCGTATCGCCCCCTACAGAGAGGGCAGGTGTGTCGGTGTGACCTGTTCTCTCTCCCTCACAGCATGCCGTCCCCCCTGACCCCGTTACCCCTCCTCTCCCACCTTCACACCTCTCGCTCCCCCCTGCACACTCATTTCTTCCATTTGTCTGGGGCATGAAGTATGAAATCCTCTGTCCCAAGATCAGTGTTTCAGACCCAGGTATTAGGGGATGAATTTTACAGTGGGGTTTCCCCCTTCTTGGCACTGATACAGAACTCAAACCAGTTCTGATCTGGCACTGATGGTATTTTACCAGCATTACCAGCTTGTGGCTGTTCTGCCCTGACATCAGCTGCAAGTGAGCCCATCCTTTAACCCTTTCAGACCTGGGGCACATTGCAATGTACACCACTCTCTGACCCCCCTTTTTTAATGTTTTGTGACATATTTCACCACATGAGGGCATTAGTCCATCTGATTGAATGTGTAGTTCAACATCCAATTAGGCAACAGCTTGCTTCTTTTGAAAAAAAAAAAAAAAATCAAAGATTTTTTTTTTTTTCTGGATGCATTTGGGATGGGGAAAGTGCACAGTTGTATTTTTCCCACCCCTGGAACATAATCCAGATCTAAAGGGGTTAAAGAGCAGGTTTATTGGGGCGAATATTTGAAATGTTCTGGGACTTCTAATTGCTTCCGATTAAAAGTAGTTAAATCATCACTGAGGTCTTCACTAAAGAATATTACAATCTCAAACTCATGATGTATTCCAAAAAAATCACTCTTCGAAGAGGTATAGGATAAGAGCAGAGCTAGCAGCACAGCTAAAGATGCTTATGTTTGCTTTTCCCATTCATAATCATGAAATTATACTCAGTTAATGAACTAAAGATGGCAATATTATTTGGCTACTTGCAGGAGGCTTTACACAGCTGGAGAGAGGATGTGAATATAGAAATCTCCTGCGGAGTTTGGTTACAAGAAAGGTGAGGGATCATTGATTTAAGTCTGGAAGTTTCCAGTAAGCAGGGGAGCTGAAGTGGAGACCTGGAGCTTGGCACAGTACTGAGGGCGAATCAGAGATCAGGATTAAGGCGGCAGCAGGGGGTGGGACTTGGAGCCTGGCTGAGGCAGGCACAGTAAAGGCCGGCTGTCAGGCCCCGCTGATCTACAGTGGGGATTACATAAGGACCCCCCCTAACCTCACCCCCTCTAACCTCATATGATCTCTGCTCGGACTCCCAATAAAACATGCGGGTCGCAGAGCCATCGAAACTGCAGGTGGAGCTGAGACATTCCAAAGTCCTGTGCACAGCGCTGCCACAGTAAGCCAATAAAGGATTATGGGTTAGTACTGCTCCAACCGGCAGGAGATTTAGAGCTTTTACAGTAGGGCAGAAATACCATTCAGGTCAACAGGTGCTCACTGTTTTTGTTGGCCTTCTGCTACATTATTATTACAAAAATCAGAATGGAAATAATTCACCTGATCAGCCAAACACCCAAACAACATAAAACAGCTGTTTGCTGTTTGAGGAGGCTATAAGAGCAACAGCAATGTGGTTTTTCAGGATTTTGGATTGTCTGATATATTGTTATGGGGGTAAGACAAGTGCAGGTTGGATTTTTCTTTTTTCAGTTGCATGAGTTACAATAGCCCATACAGGGCCTTTCTTCAACAGTGCAGGGGTAGATCTTAGTCCTGGGGGAGGGAGGGAAGTACTTATAATAATAAATTGCATTTATTCATGAGCTAAATTATTATATTATTATCCCAGTTATACCCCGTTATCAGCAACAAACTGAAATAAGGGGGATGAGAGAGAGAGAGAGAGAGAGAGAGAGAGAGAGTGCAAGTGTGCATACTTGTAACTCATACCTGCAGCACATACCTGCTCCTCATACCTGTAGTTTATACCTGCAGCTCATACCTGGTGTGGTTGGGATGGCAAAAGTGGCTCTATAAGGCTGGTAATTCTACACTGCTCACATCAAGCCTCCTCCATTTCCTGATTCGCTCATAAAATCCCTCTAAATTATAGACTGCAACCACATTTGCCACCGGCCTAATTGCTTGAATCACGACTCACTTCCTCTCTCACCAACAAGTTCCCTGGGCAGGGAGAAATTTAATTTGAAAAGGAACCTGGTTGTGGGAACAAAACCCAAGGTTAGTCATCCGTATGGTTTTAGTTAACTCTTTAAGGACAGCCACACAGAGACAATTGAATCATAAACACACGCACACATACTTGCATACTTATTTTCACATTTGTATACTTCTAGCTGGATCTTTTTATCTTTGGGGGGGAATCTTCCACATAGATTTTTACTGCACATCCTCCAGGTTCAGTACTCAAATGCATACTATGGTTATCCCAGCCCTATAACAGCATTACATACATTAGTTAAAGGCAGATGACATACAACAGCTACTCAGTATAACACCCCATGTATTCTGATAGGGAGTGACTTGACTGGGGTCAGTGTATAATACCAATAGCATACTTTTCTGATTTACTCATTCTTACTGATGAAATACATTAATTGTCACGTGTAACCCTGACCCTAATGCCAAGGCAAAGCACTGCATCAATTCCTCATGCTTACATAAGGAGCGTCACCAAATGTTATACTGTATGCCACCAGTGTTTGATGGCAATTGTAAACAGGCTGAGAACAAGGCACACAATTTATATAAATAGCTGCAAATAAGGGAGATGCTTAGGGGGTAAACTGGTTGACAAGCAACTGACTCTCATAATTAACTTCATGAACTTAACTATTTGCCCCAACGAACAGTGGATATTTGCAGAGAAAATATCTATGCACAGTACTAGTCAAACTTCTGGACACAATTAATTCATGTTTTAGAACCCTTTGGTGAAATTTAAGAACTTCAATAACCTAAAATTGCACGTGGTAAGGTGTAAATAATCAGAGTTAAAGAAGCAATTATTGACTTCACAGAATCATGCCAAAATTCGAGAATTGATGAAAAATGCATATTTGGAAAAAGCAAGAAGACTAACAAATACTTTCCATCTCCCAACATATGGATCAAAATCAAATTTGGCTTATCGGACAGAAATGTCAGGAGGAAGCTAACCGAAGTATTGCGCAGCTGTGTTAACTTCCGCTGTTATGCTGGTGTGAACTCTCTAAACTATATGACTGCCCTCAAAGAGGAAAAAAATACATGAGTATGCTCAACAATAATGATTATAAATGATGATTATTTTGAAGAATTTGAGACTTTGATATTTTTTGTAAAACAAAAGGTGTTTTGTTACTTTTTCTCATCTCTGCTTTTTTGAAAAATGTGGGTGCCCAAACTTTTAACTGGCACTGTATATCCATCTGATAATGAACCCCATCATAAATCTGCATCATTTGCAAAAAAAAAAAAAAAAAAAAATATTTGAACACTTTTATTACTGGGTAGAGGGTATTTTGGACAGCGGACTCTCTTCACATTTTTTGGGTGGGTTTTCCTCTCCCCGACAGGTTCGACCACCCTGCCCAGCTCCGGAAAGCAGTGCGCAGGTCGTTATTGTTGTGAAGCACCGTGAGAGAACTGTCTAAACAGTAATATAGATGCAGTCTAACAGGTGGCTGGCGACATTGTCAACAGGATGATGCAGAGGTCCCTGTATAAACATTTCTGTGAGGGGATGAGGGCTCTCTGTGTACTGATGACAAAGGCAGAGCTCAGGTCTCCGAATCACAAATCTCCCAACCCAAAACATCCTCTGCTTTAAAACTCTTTCACCCAGTACACCTGAATATTTCCATGGAGGGAGCTCTAGGACGCACGTGAGGTTAGGAGCGTTATGACCGGGTCTTAATGGGAGTATAGACAAACCGCGCATGTGTGTGTTTGTGTGCGTTTGAGTGTGTGTGTGTGTGTGTGTGGGGAGTGGGGGTTTGTGGGTTACCATGAATGTTCCTGCTTTTTTGTGTGCCCTTTATGCATGAGGGTGTGCAGCTGGTTTTGTGAAAGCACATGACCAATCACAAACCCTCACGCATGGGCGTCAGTGTTTGCGTGTCACTTTGAACGAGCATGATGTGAGTGAGGTTAATGTGTGCACATTTGCTTGTGTTAATGTATGCAAATTTGCTTTAGTACACCATACAGCTGAATGGATGTGTGTTTATGGATGTGTGTTTTCCAGTTTGTTGCAGAGTGTATGTGCATGTGTTTGTGCGCATTTGAGCATTTCTGTTTACTTCTGTACATGCAATATTGCATGTGCGTATTCATTTCTGTGCATGAATGCTGCTGTGTTTGTCTGCCCACGAATACATGCATTTATGTGTGTGTGTGTGTGTGTGTGTGTGTGTATGTGCGCGTAAGTGCGGGAGTGTTTACCTGCGTGTCTGTGTCTGTGTGTATGCGCATTTGTGTGTATGCATACGTGCCTGTAGGCCCTCGTCGTTGTGACTGCCTCCTCTGTGTTTCTGGGCTGGGCACACACACAGAATCAGGCTGTTTTAATGGCACAGAGGCCGGTGGGTGGGACATTACGTAAGGGCTTTGCACAGACACACACTGCTGCTCTGTAGTGGAGACAGATGAACTGACAGATCTGTTCCCCTCCCCTCTCCGCTCCACATCAATACGCCCCATTCACACACAGTGGCACACTGTGTGCCGTATCCTGGCCTTTCGTTTAGGGCCTCCGCGGTCCCGCCCCATCTCCGCCCTCGCAGCCAGCCCCCCCCATCCCGCCCCACTCCGACATCTTAATTACTGAGCCCTTAGAAAAAAAACACTATAGGAATACCATAAAAAATTACCACCAAAAACTATCAGTATTACTGTAGCAGTTGTATGGTTTTTTTGGAACGCACTATAGAGAGTTTAGTATTACTATTGAAATATTGTAGGGCTACCATAGCTAATAAAATAACACTACAGAAAAAAGCTATGGCAATATCATAGCTGGTGAAATGTACCATAGAACGCTACAACCACACTATAGAACACTATACACATCATAATATAATAACCCTTTAGTCCATTTTCGCAAGGGAGACCAGGTCGTTATTTGCCCAGAATGCCAGATCACCTGTTTTCTCATTCACCACTGACTGATAACTTAAACCTGCTGGCCTTTTTGGGGTGAAGTCACCACACTCTCAGCAAATCAAATCCAGACAAATGAAACCCTGGCCTCCATCCTGCTGCTGAAAAGAGAACCCAAACAGGTATATTATTCCTGGATCCTCTCACATGCCTCTTTGTCACGAGCTGATACCAGTGAAAAGATTCAATTGTGCTGTCCGTATGGGTATGGAATATTCCCCAGGGCACACTGTGCACAGACAGGGTACTACTGCTGCAACGGCTGGCACTGTTACTATGATTAGGGAAGTCAAACCCATTTTTCAGAAACATATGAAGAGTTTGTTTCCAAAACACAATATATCCATTTTACTCATTTTGAGGAAATCAGCTTTTTCTATGTTGGTGACTACTGCATTTTAAAGGAAAATACAAACTTTGACCATGAAAAAAATACACCTTATAGTATGAATTTCTAAAAATGGATTTTTGCACCATGTGTAAGACGCACAGGGCTATCACTCTGTGGTATTATCACAATTTTTGTAATTTTGGCACTCATTGAGTTTTGGAAACAAACTCTTCATATTTTCATGGATTATATTTCACACATAATGTCTTCAATTCAGTTATATAATCAAATAAGAACTGATAAATCACTATGTTGCCGAAAAATTAATTTTTTTTTTGCTTTAAAGCGAGTTTTATGAGCCTCCTTCTCCTTCTTTGAGGTTAGAATTAGTGGAAGGAAATGCTTTATGGTCTGTGCGACCCTGAAGATGAGGTTATCTTTTTCCTCTGCAACTTGAACCAATATTTTATGGTTCTCAAACAGTAAAAAACTTATGTCATGCGTGGGCCGATACGCATACCTGGTTATGAGATGCAACATTAAATTAAACATACACTCTGAAAATGCTACACATGCCAAAAGTCTCAGTTTCAGACCTATTGGTCACATAGCTTCAAAATTCCATAGAATCAATGAGGCATGTCCTCTTTTTCACCGTAATTAAAAAAATACTTATTCCTAAAAAAGATTTATAGTACAGTACAGATAAGATCAATGAATGGGTTATGTGGGTCATCATTCTATGAAGAAGCACATCTAGACATGTCTCCTTTTTCACAGTATAATGAAAATCCCATTTTCGAAACCTCGAAGTTACTTTACCAGTCTAAGCATGAAACATTTTAGTGGGCCGTTTAGCCGGCATTACTTTGATGAATCAAAAAATTGATGAACCAGGATGATTAAAGATGGAGCTTGGCAACCATTTGAATAACACTTGAATAAAACAGAACTGTGCCATTTTGCTCAGGGCTTCATCCCTTATAGTCATTTCCGTATTATTATCATCAATAAACCCTTCTATTGGATTGTGCGCAGCCTGTGCGTCTGGTTCCTTGTCTGGATCATAACAATTATGCACAGGAAGAAAAGCAAGGTTTGTTGACAGCCGGTGCATTTAAAAAAAAATAATAAAAAAAATAATAATAATAATAATTATTATTATTATTAGTAGTAGTAGTAGTAGTAATAATAATAATAATAATAATAATAATAATTGCCTTAGCTAGCTGATACAGGGTAATGAACAAATGTTCAAATGTTTACCCTTTTGTAACCAAAAATAAGGAACTAGAACTGAACATTGAATATAATAGGAACCAAACCATCCATATTTGTACTTTTATAACAACGGCAGAGAACAGTCTGTCTGACCACAATGATGCTTCAACTTCTGTCACATTCAAATATCACAGACTATCACATATCACAGTCCATTTCAAAGTACCATGCTGTAATTTGTTTGAACCTTTGCTGTATTTTTCCAGACAGTTCTTATCAGTGACCTGACTGGTGGACACATTGACAGGTTTTATTACGAGCATCAGAGGAAGCTGATTCTCACACGCCGCGGCCCTGGCAGAGCCTTCCACCAGTCAGCACTGTTTATGTTACGTGTAACACTCCGGCGCGGTGGTCGAAAATCTGGCGCCATTCCCAAGGCCTGGAGAAACAGACAGCTGATGACTGACAAGATAATAGCACCCGATATACACTTCATCCCCAATCCATCCTGCAGCCAAGTAAATATCCCACCCCAAAACAGTCCATACACCTTCAGTGGGAAATGAGCAGACTGTAATTACTGTAAAAAAATATGTAATAATTACCAGCCTGAATCTATGAAAATCAATGGGGGAATATTACCAAAGAAATGTGGTATTAATTTTCAATGGCTGTTGTTCAGTCAAATGTGTCCAAGCGCTGGGTTCTCTCGCTCTTTCTCATAAGCCATTACGGTCTGTGTGCGGCATGCATGCATTTTGAAAGGTCAGCTGTTTTTGACACAGAAACAGCTGGGCCAATTAGAGCCCTGCAATGTATGTGGGCTGCTGGGAAGCCGGAGACATGAGGAGTGTACGATTACTGGGTAAATACTCTGTCACTGTGGGATATACAAAACCCCGTAATGGCGGTTTAGCGGAGTGGTATCTCTGAGGTGGTCTTGTCATTATAGAGACAGAGAGGGCAATAAAAAGGAAAAGACTTTAAGAATTACGTCAAGCAATTTCAAAAGACTGACCGCCACTGCTGAAATGAATTTTAAGATGGAAAATGTAAGAGGGAGTCAAGAAGTGGTTCTCCCTTGCTTGAAATCACTTTATGGTTGGTTTGTTGCTGAATTTCAATGAGGCCGCCTTCTGGCGAGGCCCATTTTATTTGCTTGTCTCAAGTAGAAAATTTTTTATCTTTTCAATTTACTTTTTGCTTGAACCTGGTCCGATCGGAAAATCCACAAATTAGTCAAACAGTCTCACCTCATTGGCATAATTTTTCATTTTATTGAGCAAAGAAATAGCAACGAAAGAAGATAAGCTTTATAGTCAAAACGTATAATTACAATGCGGGATGATGTTGAGGCTGTTTTTATTTGAGTTTCGCTGCAGACAGCCGTGTGTCTGTATGTAACTGTGACTGGACTGCAGACTCCACACTTGGCTTTAAACACTGCTGTCTAATAGACAGTCTGGTCCAACTGGCAGCTGCAGTTTCGATGTTTTGCTTTAATTTTTGAGCTCAAGGGCTCCAGTATGAAACCTGGCATTTAAATTCATGCGCGAGTGCAGAGACAGGCGATCCCCATGTGTGCATATGCTGATGGACTGTACATACGCATTATGTGCACAGACAGACACAACCTGAAACATCAGACACCCTCATTCTAACACAGCATGCAGACACAAACTCACACTGGCCTTAGATACCTGCATATTCACAGAACACGCACACCCACTCTCACACACGCATACACACACACATACACACACACAAACACAGAGACGCACAAAGACACACATACTCACATAAAGACACACACACACACACACACACACACACACACACACACACACACACACACACACACACACAGACGCACAAAGACACACATACTCACATAAAGACAAACACACACACACACACACTCTCTCTCACACACACACACACACACACACACGCCCAGACATACACACAGACATGCATACTCACATAAACTCACAAACACACACACACACAGATCCAGACACGCATACAGACACGCATATGAGGCCGCACACACACACACACACACACACACAGACACGCATACGCACAAAGACACGCATACTCACACAAAGACACAAACACATACACACACATGCGCACGCGCGCACAGGGAAATGGACACACACACAGATTTGCATACACAAAGGCAAGCATACTCACATAAAGACACAAACACACACACACACACACACACACACACACCAGTGGCGTAGCCAGCGGGTGTGCCAAGACACGTTCCTTTATGACAGCAATTAGGCTAGTCCTGGCTAGTTCTCAATAATTTTCCTTTATTGACGCGTTTTCCAATTATCGTAATCGGCAACTGAAGACACGGTTTCTCTCCATATGCGATCTAACAACAATGAAATCATGGGCTAAATTCAGTACAGCAAAATAATTTACTTATTAATAGGCCAATGCTTCGCGTTGATTGAACTGGTCCGTGTTCCAATTAAACGTGGACTTTCACTCTTGGTATTGTGTGCATTGATTAAAAAAAAAAGTGGCACTCGGCAGTTCAATAGGCTATAAAAAGCGTGCGGGTCCAGCTATTTGCGTGAGAGTCGACAGGTATGCAATTTTGAATAACTTTGATTTAAATACAGCAAATATGCGTCCAGATGAATTATTGTCGTCTTACCAAACCGGGGAGAACAAGCAGCACCTGTTAAGTGTGGAGTGCTCTCGGAGTGAACCTTCTGTTAATTATGAAAATGACTGTGAACAGGTCAGGACTAATAATTGTTTTAAACAGATGTTTTGTGCAACCCAATTCTCTGTTGTTGTTCCGCAACTACTGAATTTAGCCCATGATTTAAGTGCTGTTAGATCGCATATGGAGAGAAACCGTGTCTTGAGTTGCAAATTACAATAATTGGAAAACGCGTCAATAAAGGAAAATGATTGAGAACTAGCCAGGACTAATTGCTGTCATAAAGGGATGTGTCTTGGCACACCCGCTGGCTACGCCACTGACACACACACACACATGCGCGCGCGTGCGCACACAGAGATCCGTTTTGACAAGACTAGGATAGAGCAGTCCTTGGCTTTAAAGACCAAGGTCAACCCAGTCAGCTCCTTATGGGAGATCTGTACCTAATAAGCGCAATTAGAGGCTTTGACGAGGGGGCTGCCCTTTCCCTCTTTCTTTCCCCTGTCCCTCCATCACACCCTTTCCTTCTCTCTTACCTTCTCTCTTCCTCTCCCACCTACCATTTTCCTGTGCCTTTTGCCAGAGTTACATCTCTGTTCGCTCACTCATGCCCTTTCTGTCTCGACATGACTCGCGATATCGAGGGTTTGGAGCGCAATGGTTATTTGTCCATTTTAGAGGTTTTGAGAAAAATGGATTTTTAGGTTTCCAAGTGTTCTATTAAATCAGGTATTTTATATCTTTTTTTTTTTTTAACAGTCACTCTTTTGCTGCATGGTTCAGAAGTATATTGAACACCTAAGTTTTCAGAGGAGTGTAACCGCAACATCATGGTCAGAATTGCCAAAAATGGACGTGTCACCTCAGTGCTACAACAATTCTAGCACATGATGTGACATAACACAATGGTGATTGGTTGAAGGTAAGTTCGTTTGCAATGGAAGACAGACTATTCTGTATTAAAATTCATGTTTATTCATCAAAATGTCAATGTTTAATTCATTTAAGCAGATTTTGTTGGACATATCACAAAATGAAAATGTGAATTCTGATTAAAAATGAATGCAGATGGACATATAGTTATTGTGCTCCAAGGATCAGCTGATAGAAAGCTGTAACAGGGGGTAAAAATCTCAAAACCACAAAATTTGGACATATAACCATTGTGCTCCAAACCCTCGATATTTCCCATTTCTTTTTTCCTGCTTTTTTCTTCTTCCTCCCACTCAATCATTTCTCTCTCACTCTGCTCCTGAAGTGGTTGTCACCAGGTTTGCAATATAGACATATCTACATCATTATCAAACACCTGTTATCCAACAGCTGTTCTGTCTGTTTGTCTACCTGCTGTCTCTCTATTCTGATCAGCTCACTCATGATATGCTACGAATTTCCAAGAGAACAGGTAGGAAAGACACTTTGCGTGTAGAATGAAATGAAGTCAGAAATGGAGCATGAATGTGCTAATCTGTCAGTAACCTTGTTCTGTGAGAAGTGCTCTCACGTGAAATATTACCAACTTTCTGTTTGACCTTCTCTCAGTTTTTTGCCACTGTAACCTAGATCCCTCGCTCTTGTCATTCAGAAACACTCCTGCTAAATGGTATGAGTCAAATCACACACACACAAAAAAAAACACAATGTGAGAGAAGATATAATCAGACAGATCAACCCACAAAATGTTAATCAGACCATCGTCTGGGTGACGATGCGTCATACTGTATTGTAATGTAAAATACAGTCCCGACAAAGTCTGACCAACTGAGGCCTGCTCTCAGTTGAACCCTTGTGGCGGTTATATCTCATTCACACCCGAAAATGGCACCGATGACACCCCGACATACCACAGCCGAAGCCTTGCTCACACTCACTCACAGAAACTACTTATCCTCCTCAAATTTCAGTCTCAACAGAAGAAGAAATGCAACGAAGTTACCAATGCACAAATTGTCAGTAAAAAGCTCCAAACAAGATTATTGCTCATTTCTTTTTGAGAGTGTTTGTGCCTGAAGCTGAATACGACTAAGCCTTAGCTTCACAAGGAAAAAAAAAAGAAAGATAAAAGAAGCAAATAAAAACTATACAGGGAGACAATTCACTTTGGCTAACGAAGCAACAAAGGGATTTTGTTCCTACGTAGTTTGCGGGAAATGACTGGTGGTATTCAGCAGTTCCAGCGGAGGGCGGGCAGGGAGGGGTAAGAGATAAATGGAGGGGGAGGGGTGGGAGAGAGTGAATGAAACAAAGCAGGGGAACCCTGCAGACTTTTCAAAAAACTGAAAGTGCAGTTTGAAAAAGTCCATTGGACTATTTTCTAACATTGTAAACTGTTGGATGTCAATAATTTTTATGCATGATAAAGTATTATTATTATTATTATTATTATTATTATTATTAGTAGTAGTAGTAGTAGTAGTAGTCTTCGTAGTAATAGTAGTTTAAGTTGTTGTAGTAGTAGTGATGATGGTAGTAATAGTAGTATACTGTAATAAACTGGCCAGTTATTTCAACTGTAATTTTACAATCAGTTTATAACAGAGGTTCTGTGTATGTTAACTGTAAACCACAGTTAAATGCGCGCAGGACTCCACCTACAGTCAAAATAACCAGGAAACAATGTCTTAATTAAAGTTTTAAATTCAGGCAATTTATAACAGTGTAGTAGTAGTGGCGGTAGTGGTATTATTGCATTATCTGGTCAAAATTTGCATCCATAAGCCAGAGAAAAATGTGTTAGTTTTGGCAAGAAATAAGATTCAGTTCTTATCTTGTGTCAGCAGTGGGGAGAGGAAAATCTGAGCGATGACCCGTTCTGTTGATTCTCTCCAGGTTCCCTCGAATGACCAGGGGAAACTGACTCAGAACAGCGCGAGTATTGTTGGCCAGGCCCATACAGTAATTCCATAACAACATTTGTTACTTTTTGTACTCAAATTAGTAAGAAGCTTTAGTCATTCAGTCAATCTTTAATATGCGTAGCACAGTTCACATTAAATGTGGCCATTGACATTTCCTTCCAGAGGGCTTTCCCACTGGGAAATGAAAATGGAAAAAAGTTGGTGCGTGGAAAACCAGGAATTACACCGTGACCCCAAAACAGAAGGCTGAGTTGAACTGCCGATGAATTTCAGTGAAACTCCAAAAAGAACGAAACCATGTTTATGCTCATTAACTTAAACAGATGGGAAAAAGATTAGCCCTCACTTTTCAAATAAAAAGCCCACAGGCTTACAGTTAGTAATCATATTTATGAGCCTCTGGCCAATTTGAAGTCCTTAGCAGCATACTTTGGGTTGTCGTTTTAAAAATGATGGATAATTATGGCCCTTCACACTTGAAATTTCAGTTAAACAAAAAACTGTTTGGCAATGAGGTGCTTTTCATTATACGTAATAATTCTTTTTATGTCTCTGGGCTGTAAAAAACGTCTGGGCACCCGAAAAGAGACCAAGTAACACTGAATCAATGAGATATGCATTGAAAAATGTGCAATATGAAATTAGAACAGGGATATCCGTTTTATTCCTCTTCATTGACACGAGCAACCTGTTGACACCAAGGTGAAGACAGCCTTCCTTAATTTACAGAGAAATACGCACATGCGTGCGCTCACTCAAACATGCCTGTTTTGTGTGCTAAACTCACAAAAACAGCTGGATGGTGCCGGAGAAAAATGTATGCGCGCTGACAGGTCAGTGGAAAATTTCCAAAGGGCCGATCTCGCCCGCCTGCTCCTGTCCGTTCCGCTGCGCTCGGACAAAGACGCCAGGTCTGGACAGTGTCTGGGGTCAAGGGTCGGCAGTGGGGCTTCCAGGACACATCCTGGCCCTGAGCGGAGGAGGAGCATTTTCCACCCGTTCCCTTTTCAGAAGAGGGGTCAAAGGTCAGGGCCCCTGGATCGAGTTTCAAAGGCGACGGAATGAAAAGCGAGCCGAGGTTTGGTCCTAATTAAGAGCTGCCATCGCCGCGACTGTGTTCCAGGGCCCCAGTCGCGGCTGCGCTAATAGCTTCCGCCATTAAAATAAAGTGGAAGTGATTACCTCTAACGATAAAGAGCCAATGAGGGCCGAGTCAGGCATCAATCTTCGTGGTGTTTCCTTCCACCGCGGTCTCTCTGCTCAACACGTGCCAAAAAACTGCCACACCAAGTAATATCCTGCCCACAATGAACCGCACAGTCAGGGGGCATATTCATTAAGATTCATTATTTGCCAATAATATGCCAAATATGCTTCCCACATCCGAAAAAGCAGGAACGAGACGGAAAATGCAAATAAATAAGAAAACAGTGATTTTCAAGTCTTGCTTAACCTGTGTTAAATTGAAACATGCTGCAAAAAACAAGATATTTGATGTTTTTCTTTCTCTTCTATTTCTTTGGAAATAAACGCTCATCCTGCATGCGTCCAAGAAAAGCTGGGACAGGGGTGTGTTTGTCCCTGTTTTACATCACATTTCCTTTTGACAGCCCTACAGATGGACCAGGCCAGCAGGCACACTCTCGGATTAGGGGGCTAGGCTGTTCTAACGCAAGCAGAATGAGTCTTACCGCTGCTTTGTTAACATTAGCAGGGATTTCCCAGAGAAGATGTCATCTATTCTGAAAGACTCCAAAATGCATATATGAGGGGTTTCTGAGAAAGCAAAACGTAGCCCATTGTGGGAAATGAGGTGTGTCTCGTTTTGCCCCGAAATCCTTCACACAGCCAACAGCATCAGTGTTACTATCTCAGATTGTTAAGTTACCCATGCTAGTGGCTTTCACACACCTACATTACATGACTGATGCTGGTTTACGAACTTTATGTCAGTAACACCTGAATTGGTTCTTTGGCGAGGAGAACACAAAATTCATTATTTTCAGTAGAAATAACACGTTCCTACTATGCATCAGTAGAAACCCAGAGAAGCCAACAGAAGTCAACAGCATTTCTAGACATTTTTGACTCATAGCGTCCTCAGAGCATAGTGCAGTTTTCAATTGTATTTATGTATGCAATAGTGAATAGGGATTACTAGTTTTTCCAAAGAAGTACTAGCTGATGGGGGTTATATCCTTCACAAAAGCTTGTTGGTTTTCAGTGCAGTGCCATCTGAGGGATCGAACATCAGGGGCCTTCAGTATTGATTTTCAACCTCATCCTTTGGGCAGAGAATCAAATGTGTTAAACTCACCATGGTCCATGGCGGCCATGGTCCTCTGTGGAAAGAAGGCAGATTGTCCCCTTCGAATGAGGGGGTGAATTGTTACCCTAAGTGAAGGAACACAAGTATCTCGGGGTCTTGTTCATGAGTGAAGGTAGGATGGAGTGTGAGATTGAAAGAAGGATCACTGCAGCATCTGCAGTGATGTGGGCGTTATATCGGTCTGTCACGGTGAAGGAGCTGAGCTTAAAAGCAAAGCTCTCGATTTACTGGTCAATTTACGTTCTAACCCTCACCAATGGTCACGAATTTTGGGTAATGACTAAAAGAACAAGATTGTGAATACAAGTGGACGAAGTGAGAGTTGTCTGCTGGGTGGCTGGGCTGACCCTTAGGGATAGGGATAGGAGCTCGGACATGCGGGAGAGGCTCAGAGAGGAACCGCTGCTTCTCCGCGTTGAGGGGAGTTATTTGAAGTGGTTTGGGCATCTGGTTCAGATGCCTCCTGGACGCCTCCCTTTAGAGGTTTTCCAGGCATGTCCAACTGGGAGGAGGCCCCAAGACAGAAGACCCAGGACAAGCTGGAGGGACTATATCTCCCTGCTGGCCTAGGAATGTCTTGAGGTCCCCCAGAAAAAGTTGGAGGAAGTAGCTGGGGACGGGGACACCTGGCTCTCTCTGCTTAGCCTGTTACCCCCACCACCTAGCCCTCAATAAGGGATGGAAAATGGATGGATGGATGGATTTTTCAATCAAGCAGTTTTTCACAAGGTGGTGGAGCTCGACCTCTTGTTGCTTGCAAATAACTGAACCTTTTGTAAATGCTTCATCTACATCAGAGCATGATAGCATCACCTGTTCAACACCTGTGCACTCAGCATTCTACCCTTCCAGAGTCTTACATTTCCCTTATTCTTACTTTTCGGTAAGCACAGTGTTGCAGACATCAAATTCAGAATGAGGATGTATTTCCAAGAAAACAATAAAGTTGGTCAGGTGAATCATCAAATAGTTTGACTCCTGTTCTAAAAAAAGAACAGCTATTTTTGTCATATGTCATGGTGTGATTATACGGTGAGAAAGGGGAGATACGTGAAGGAAGTGGACTGAAGGGTGTATTAGATCACAGTAATGACTGTAGGGAGGTGAGACAGAGAAGGACAGGGTTTGTGTTGGAGAGTGAGAAAGAGGGAGGGAGGGAGAGAGGAGGGAGCGAAGGAGTTAGCATTGTTATTAGTGTAGAAGCTCCAGCCCACTCTTTTAGTCTGTTATTAAGGAACAAAAAAAAAGGTTTCAGAAAGCTCATTCTTCAATATGTGAAAAGCTTTTGCTGATGAAAGCATTTCCATGAGTGTGTGAGAGAGGCTGTTTATTTTTCACCCTATTGCTTAATAAAAGCAGATTACGTGATGAGAGTCAGATTATTTCCTGATTGGAAGGTCGGACGTCCTCCCTCCCTGTCACTGCTCTATACACCCTGCGGTACAGTTCAAAGCAAGGTCAAATTGAACATTTTGTTCCTTAATAACCACTTATGGCTGTAGGCTGGGAGTTATGTTACTCCAGCTCAGATCAAGTAAAATTCTTTTGTCAATCAGACCCTTTTGACCTGTGTTTGTTATCCTGTGTCAGTTGCACCAGTACAGAGGGGGAATTTATGTTGTAGAACAGTGCTGATCTACAAAAGACATTAGCATCAATGATACATCACCATTATGCTTTACAACACATAAGTGACCTCTGAAGTTGGGTCCTTATCCCCATTCACGGAATACTGGTTTTAGCCACAGCAACCATATGCAGTTTGAGATCGGCTATCAAGGGGACGACGTGTTCTGATCCACCTCTTCTTGTGGTGGTGACGTCGAGTGTTCGTGACTGTCGTGATTCATATGTGATCAAGTTCTCTTTCAGCCTTCATGACAGCATTGGCACTCATGAGATAAATGTTTTCTGTTTTACAGCTGACTTTATCTACACGTGCCCCTCTGTAAGGAACATATATATACAAGGCACATTATGCAGTAAGATGAGCTGTTTAATAAAGTTATGTGCCTTTTGTTTGGATTTTCATTGTAGGACATTCCTGTATCTATAGGCCTAGAGCTGACGACCACACGTTCTGGTGTGCACTTTTAGAAGTAGTCCTAGGTAAGATATCCACTATACTGAATCAATACCAGTAAATGTAAACAGAAATTTAGTTATAATCCTTTTAAATATGGTGGCACATACTGTCCGCACATGTGTTGCTGTAGACAGACAGACTCATGGGGAATGCAGTTACACATGATGGCATTTAACGGCACCCAAGCTCATGCACTCTCCCACCCCTGAAGTAACTTGCATTTTACCCCAGTATGTTTGCTCTGCTTAAGGTGTCTCGCCACTTTCTACATCCCACCATTTCCACAGAATCCTGGTTGATGATTATTGTTAAAGGGGCCATGGGGTAATTACTCAGGTATTCCCTAAGTGCCTTATTTTGTCATACTGTGAATTTCCCTTTGGAAAACACTCATTGTGAAACACTGAGACATTCGCTGTGTATGGGAACTGGCGCAATGGCACACAAAACAGGTATTTTTTACTGTTTTGAGTTTTGACAGTTGTGCAGTCTTAAGATATATGTGTGAGAAAAAGGAAAAGACAAGATATTATGAGCAGTGGAAAGTCAAAAACGGTAAAGATACAAACTTTTCTCAAAATAATTAAGCAAAAAAAAGGCAATGAAGAAAAACAGTGAGGAGCAAAAACAGTGCATTATTTCTGTATGTAAAAGAACATATTTGTTATAAATCAAGACATTAAAGAGACCAACATTTCAGCAGGGCAATTGCCTTCATCAGGGTTCTCTTGGAATGAGATGAAGAACCCTGATGAAGGCAGTTGTCCTGCCGGAATATTGGTTTTATTAATGTCTTTATTAATAATAATTATGATACATTTTTTGCATCGGAGCTACACATGTGCAGCCAGCTTCAATATTTTTCATTCTTGTTTTCACTGGCTGGCACCTCAGCACTGCAGGTGTGTGTTTCTTTCACCTTGATTCAAAGAACATATTTGTAACATCCCCTTGTTTGACAGAACATCACATTTACCAGTCAATAAAAATATTTTAAATAAAGCCCAAGTTATCCTAATGTTTATCTTAGTTTATCTCAATGTGACAGATGGATGCTACATCTACTGTACCAGTATCGCCTAATTTGTGGATTTTTTTTGCATTGATTAATGACCTATTCGCCTTTTCAAATGAGCTTGAGAGAGATAGCTGGAGAGAGGAAAAAGAGAATAAGTGAAAAAGAATGGCGCATCGCTTTTTTTAAGCGCTTCAAGTTGAAGCACGTCAAGAAGAGGCAGCCACTGTTCAGCCAAGCTTGAGGAAGTCATTCAGCACGGTTGTGCAAAAACAAGTGAAGTGCTTCGACTCAGATGTGTTATCTGCCAAAGAGATAGTGTTACCTTGCACAGAGCAATGGGTACACTCTTACATAACTTGGGCTGTGCCCGGCCTGGCAGATCGCCATGGAGACCGACGTGGTATGCCCAGTGCCGTCAGTACTGGGCCACCTGGGCAGAGAGGGCACTGTAGGGGAGCCCCTTCTAAATTAACACAGCTGCGGGCGACACTTTCATTAATTAGAAATGGTGTGATATAACAAAGAAAAGGTACCGTTGGACTGCCTATCAAAACTGGAGCCTCAGGGGTCATTGGATTGACGTGATATAGAATCAGGGTTTTGCATTTGTTCCACATTTGTGGGAGTGCGTGAGCATGCGCAATTGTGCATTTTATTGCCTGTGAGCGTGTGTGTGTGTGTGTGTGTGTGTGTGTGCGTGCGTGTGTTAGTATTTTAGTCTATCTTATTTCCTATATCCTGGAAGGCGAACACAAGTAAAACAGGATTGCAGTATTTGTCCAGTCTCAAGTCATAAGTTTGACCCTGTATTTACCTTGTGAGTAAAAGTAAACGTGGATGTTTGACAAAGAAAATGAGTTAGCTGACCTGATTCATTAAAATATAATGAAAAATTTTACCGCAACAAAAACTG
Source organism: Gymnothorax javanicus (assembly GCA_029692085.1). Taxonomy (NCBI): domain Eukaryota; kingdom Metazoa; phylum Chordata; class Actinopteri; order Anguilliformes; family Muraenidae; genus Gymnothorax; species Gymnothorax javanicus. Next base: position 12,168,692 of record CM056195.1, on the reverse strand, counting down.
CAGTCATACGTCTATTTTCTATTTAAAAGCCTAAGGAAGCAACGATAACCTCATCTTAAAAGCTGCCCTTCATTTTCCAAAGAATAAGAGTGATTTTTCTTTTTGACACAGCCAGAGAATAGCAGATACAGCTGTAAGATATTAAGCTCATTATTTGTCCTCATTCATGGAAATATACAGTTCTCATATATAAGGAACTAAAATATGTATATTGATGTATTATTCTGCATACATATACCAAATGCATGGGTACGTAAAAATGGTTCTTTCCTAGTATGTAATTTTTCCCAAGACATCACAGCTTGTGAATGTGTTATGATTTTACATGTTTATAGTTGAATATATTTTATTCAAGTTAGGGCTAAAAACTGAGACCCATCTGTAGGACATCAAAATATTGGAACTGTCAGGTCGAACATGAAGAGGAGGCGATCATTGAAGCAAAACACTGGGGAACGAAAGGAGGGAGAGAGGAGGGGAAGAATGAATGGATAGAAACTATCGCTTGTTGACAAAAGAGGTGAGATCATCGCACAGGCACACTCTGCACACACACACAGAACAATGGGCCTTTGGCGCCCAATCAGATAAGCCCGCCCCAGTGGCCCATCTCTGCCAGCCAATCACACTCTGAATGTGACACAGGTCACAGCTCAGAACAGGGAATAATAAACATGTATGATGGTTTGAGGTAAAATTACAGGACCCATAGCCCAATAACCAACACAGTATTACCAAAAATCCTCATAAATTTGTCTGCAGTGTTCCTTACTATGCAGCTGGAATTGATTTACAAAACTGAGGCAAGTTTTTGGAAGAAAGCACCAAAACAAAACGCAAGCAAAACTATAACAAGTCAAAACAATCAACGCAATACCATCATCATAGAGGGGGAAAAAAAATATTAAAGGACACACAATTGAATTACATTTAATCATACTTTGATGGCTGCAAAGAAAAAAAAATTATGTAAAATACTGACAGTCATACATATCTACCCTCAGTAACTACTCATTACAGTTTTTGACTGGCCTTAAGGACCAGGAAATGGAGAGTGTGTATGGGTGTTTCTCAAGTTATTGTTGATATTCGCTCTGATAAAAGTGCTAGATAACAACCTGCTTACGCCCTGGAAATAAGATAGACTCCTTTCAGACCGTAATTTATTTTAAAGCCCCGGTAAATGGCGTGAGTTTGTTTAGTGATTGCTGCGTGAGAATATGAAACCATACATCGCAAGAGTCCAAAAGCCAATCTCCTTTCTGCTGATCTTGCAACAACTAAATGTGCCGACCAGACTCGCTCACCTTACCCTCTCTCTCTCTCTTTTTCACTCCCTCTCTTTTCATGCAACTACACACATACATCATAAAAGCATAAGCATTTTACAAATGAAAGGTGCATTAATCAAGTTTCATTGTGCCTTAAATACACCCACGAAGACTCTTAGATACGCACAATATGCTCTCAACAGGCATGCAAACATGGCTGCAGGCATCCATGCGCACCAGCAAACACAAATGTACAGAAATTTAAGCCTGCATTCCCTCACATACTCACGCATACACACACGCACTCACACACACACACACACACACACACACATACACGTGCATGCGCATGTATACACATGGGCACATACACATAGACACACATACACACATATACACGTGCACGCATGCACATACAAGCACACACACGCATGTTCATGCACACACACACACACACACGGTATGCACATGCACAAATACACACACACACACACAGACCCACATACTCAAACATGCATATGTGTGCTCACACACACACACTTACAGGAACAGGGGCAGTGAAAGGCATTGTACAGCAGACGCAGTTAAAACCTCAGGAGGGTCAGTGCTGGTGCTTTATACTCCTTGATTTGTGCCGTGAGAGAGCTGAACAGGGTGATTCCCAGGCGAAAGGGAGAATTAGGCTGGGAACGCAAGGCTGCTTCAGCTGTAGCCACCTGTGCGGTTTACGCAAGACCATTAAACAATCATCTCGCCGCTGCTCTCAGTTCTCAACATTACTGCCGCGGCGAGACTTTACTGCTGCTTTATGGCGCTGTCGGAGCTGGCTTTGATGGAATAGGGACTCAGGCAATAAAACACAGCCATCCTGAAGGGGTGAGAAACAGGGCAGCTCCTCTCAACAATACAAATCTATATTACTTCCTCATTATCCCCAGTCATCCACACAGCGCTCAGCCAGTTTCACTCACACAAATCAAGCTCAATCCTAGAGCAAGTTCATTTTCGAGTGAACATTCACTTCACAAGCCCAAGTTTTGGACTAAACTTAATGCCAGTTCATAACGCCGGTTCATGATGTTTTAAATTGGGCTGCTTCGATCGAATCAGAGCATTTTAACCCTTACACCACCTTCAACCTTTTGGTTGAGCACATTTTGAGTCTCCGTATCTACCTGAAAGATGTTGAACTCAACCCAACTGAGCCATCTCTAACAATCAGTTGAGATATGTTATGCAGAAAAAATCCAATCAATTATGCTCAACACAGCTTTTACTTGGATACAGCGGCTCAAAACGTGCTCTGCCAAAAGATTTTAGGCGGGAAGTTAAAGGGTTAAGATAGCCACCTGGGGAGACCCAGCACCTGAGGAGGGTATGTAGAATAAAAGCCACCCCCTCTTTTCTGTTGCATATTCCGTTGTCATGACAACTAGAGAAGACAGGTTACACAACGGCGCCAGCCTTGCTCCTGTGCAATATGAATTTGCAGACCACATGCAAAGCCCACAGTTCAACTGGTTGCACCACATAACATGGTATGTTGAAGCCCTTAATGAACTTTAATCCCGGCCATTTAGCTCAATCATGGTCATACTTATCTGAGAGCAAAAGCCCAACCTTGAACTTACGCCTTTAGGAGTGATTATGGAACTCCTTGCCCCAGCAACGTCAGAGCCAGTGTAGTACCTATACATTCCTGGGAATTACATAAGCAGAATTAAGTGGGAGAAAGACTATTTCAAGCATTAAAACTGCTATTGCTTGGCTCATCTTGAGGTTACATCACTGTCAAGTTTGAGATTCCTTCATTAAGGTCGACCTAGTTGCGTTAACTGAAGGAGCTTTAATCTTGCCTAATGATACTTTAAAACATTTTTTAAAGTAAAAACGTCTGCTCAACAATTAATGAGTGATCTATGGATTTGAAAAGTGTTTTCTCCTCAAAATACACCAAATAGTTGTTATTACACAGTTCAAATGCAAATCAGCTGAATGTTTTTGTTCATTGTTTGACATCAGCCTGGTCCTGAAAAGATTTAAAGAGGAAAATTAAACATTAGAGACTGGATGCAATCAAACTTGCATGACATCACCGTCTCGGCCTCAGATCTCTGAGCTGAATATGTGGCCCAAGATTGGATCTTTTATGATGATGATATCAAACAGCAATATTCTGTGCCAGTGCCCTGCAGCAAATACTGGCTGGTGTCAACTTTATGTCCTCATTGCAACATGACTCTTTTAGTTCATTCTAGCGACCTCCATTTTGACGGGTTCGCACATTATGAACTGATACTACTGCGCACCGACTGTATATTCTCACAGATTGGCTTGATTATGCTCAGTGCATTGTGCATGACCAAAAATGAATATCCTGACATTAGAGCGTCAGCATTACGGTCAAAGGGGAAAAAGGATTTCTGTAGGGATTAATTGCAGCTGAACCCAACACAGTCTGCAGCCTTTACATGTGGGTGCACGAGAACCAATTGGTGCTGTAAAGACAGGACTGCTGTCTCCTCATATGCTCTTGCAAGACTCTGCATCCAAACAGCACAAATATTATCTTCAGGGTTGGACTTTTGTGTATGTCTGAGCAGAGCCTGGGTTAGTAGACACTGTTCATTAACTGGGTGGGGGCCTAGCGCGATACAGTTGTTGCCACTTGAACTAGTCGCTTTGCTAAGACAAAACAGGGGTGCTTTCAGTCAAATTACCAGTGTTACAGGCGAGGGGCTGGACCCATGATGATTAGCATTTAATAGGCAAAATACTCTTTACACGTTCATTTTAGTTCCCGCGACAAAGTCTCTCACCCGTCAGCAGCAGGTAGGCACAAATCAAAGAAGTATGTCCAGACTTTGGGCTCATTTCCTACTCTATCATTACCACTATCATCGTTGTTTCATAGACAACTTCCCAGACATTAAGTACCCATCTGGTAGCGATGGCTTACATCTGAACATACGTTAGCCAGGTTTTTGTGTGAATTTCTGACACCCTGATTAACTCAGATTCCACACCCCACCAGCCGAGTAAACAGTCACACCTTCAACCGACTGCATTTTGAAGACAGTAAGCTATGCTCCAACTAAAAATGGTCTCAAAAAACTTGTCTGCATCTCCAAATAAGAACCTGACAGGCTTTAGCGCGAAGGTCCAATGCGAGGAAAAATAGCTTTGGGAGTGTTTGCAGCTTTTCAAACCCACCATAGAGGTTTCTCTTAAGACCTTCGTCATGTAAAGACAAGCATAGAAACAAGTTTGTTTCTAATGAAGACATTATTATTTCATACGTAATAGCCTGTTAGGCATTTTTGAGCTGATTGGGAAATGGTTCTGTAGCCATTTTTTAACATTCATAAAAACGGGCAGGATAGATTATGAGCAGGTTAAGGAAAAGACTAATTTGAGTCACATAGCTTGGCAATTTCATGCTGTTTTGAATATGGAAACATCTTTAACTAGCAACAATGAGGATTTGAGGATTTAGATTAGTGCTGGTGTTGTATTAGTCCTTAGGAAATCATGTCTCTCCTCCGCTTGAGTGCAGTTGAAAGTGTTTATTCTATTGCTCATTAGGCCATTTCTCCTTGGATTTCAGACTGAAGCATGTCTGAATTTGAGCAAATATTTCATGTTATTTCCCTGCCAAAAATCCCACAGAGCGCTTTATAAACCAGAATGCCGTTTCCCCCTGTTTTCTGCTCAATCAGAACAGCTTGAGCACTTTCAACAAGCACCAAACCAAACTGTTGCCAAGGAAATGTTACGTGCGTCATCTTCTGAGAGCTTTATTGGACAAAACTTAAGGCCACTCATAAAGATTCAGCAGATCAAGATCAGACCAGCTCATATACATATGGAATAAACTGGAATAAGGCTATGCTCGTATGGAATTTTGACTTGGAAATGACAATATAGCAACTGTGGCATAGGTTATTCAGCATTCTAATTACAAACCAAAGATTTAGTGTGCTTCATTAATGCACTAACAGGCGACCAGGTGTTTTTGTCACAAAGATTAAAAGAAAAAAAATTCTCGCAAGCAGAACATATGGGCTTGTTGTAAATTGCAGTTTGCTTCACAATTAAGTATTCTTTCCTGGTTGCCAAATCATGAGTAAAATTGTTGTACCACAAACAATATTTCTGCGGCATGTAGCAATGGAAATATGATTTCAAATGGATTGTTAGATGGCTACTGTGGTGGCCATATTTGAAAACAGATGAAAACGGTTTATAAAAACATAGGTCTCCTCATTGTTCTAGAAGTTTCAGAAAAACATATTTAAAGCAATTTATGAAATTTAGGGGCATAGTCTGATGTAAGAGCCTAATTCGAAGTCAAAATGCACAGTACAGAAAAACCTGGAATATGCTAGTTGAGTCATGCTGCTAAGCACTTATACACCTAATTTCAGCTGAATCACTGCAGAAATTACTGACAAATGAGTCAAAATTGCCCATGCAATACAGCTTCCTTGGCAGCCATATTTTAGAAGAGATCATAGTAATTTATATAAACTTTGGTGTCCTTGCTGGTTTGAAGATGTCTTTATCAGCTCCATTGTTCCGACAGTTTTGTAGAAGATGTTTACAGACCCCAATGACGACCGACAAACAGGCCATGACATAAGCCTATAGGAGTGTTGGTATGAGTAAGCTAAAAATTCAGCACTGCCATCAGTGAATGCAAGTACACAAATGTGCAGTCGGTTTAATGAGTTCACATTTTATTTATTCATGGTTCAATTTTCAGTCAGGGTAATTGCCAGCAAGATAAACACAAATGGACTCCTTTTCAATCACATTCAGAGTACATGAAGGAGAACACAGGTAAATCTACACAGAATAACCCTGAAGAAAAAAGAAAAACATTTGTATGTTTGTAAGCATACTGTATATCACACAAAATCACCTCATAAAATAACATTTACTCATTATAAAGCGGCTTTCACACCGGATGTGGAACAACTTTTTCGCACGACAGATTACATTCAAAGTCAATGCAAAGACGCGAATACATGCGCTTCGCGTGTATTCGCGTCTTTTCATTGACTTTGAATGTAATCTGTCGTGCGAAAAATTCGTTTCGCGTCCGGTGTGAAAGCGGCTTGAGACGGACAATATAAATTTTTCACATATCTATTCACTCGTTTGATCAGAGGCTGTACAATTTATTGCAATATCCTCATTTGATTAAAACACAAAGAGATAAAGCAGGCTGGCTTCTTAAGAATGAGAAGCAATAAAATCCATTTCTGTTTGGTTGTTTGAGCAAGTCCTTTCGTAGCAAAACTAGAGGCAAAGATACTACAGTATATTAAGGAATCAATCCTGATCCAGAGGGCTCATTTCAACCTGTCTTGCACCAAGACTGAACACATTCATTGATAATTTAAATGAAATCGATGATTAGATCACTTGTAAAACGCTGTCAGCCATTTTGAATGACTAGGAATGATAATGTCTGGACTATGTCAGGATGATGGCTTCATCAAGGTTGAAAGGAATGACACTTTGATAAGAGACATATCAGCGGGAGCACATACAATGGATCGTGACGAAACGCCATTGAGTAGCACTAGCAAATAATGGTATCAAGGTATGTTTGGATGAAGTAAATTTGGTGTTACACGGAGCGAAGAACCAACAAAAAACGAGGCACACCAGGTTGAAACCTGAGTTCTCAACATACCGTCTTAGGTCTGCTATCGTATTGCAAGAAACTGAGCCGTGACAGCTTAACAAACAGACACGGAAATCGGTTTTCAGACAGAAAAGCTAGTCATAAATTCAGTAAAACGTACAGGATGTGGTAAAAACATTGCTGCAATATTGGCTTACCGATACATGGGAACAGATAAAATATAAGAAAAAGAAAGTTCTTATTTTTGTGAATAAATTTATGGCACTGAGAAACAAATATGAGGGCTCTTCCTTTCTAACTGGTCCGCTGAGCTTTTTTTATTTTTTTATGTGCGTATATTTTCTGAGATGTACTGAATCAATAGAATGACAATTTTAACTTTGCCTACCTGCCCCCCCCCCAAAAAAAAACTTTATATGATGTACAAGATATTTCCTCATCATTTACAAGAAAGTATTGAAATTTCAGTTGATATAGAATGGCTTGGTTTCGGGATGACTTAACAGCCTAAAAATAGGAACTCGATGTCCCAGTTTCCTTTGAGTGTTAAGTCTTAGAGCCAAGAAATGCACAGCCCCTGCTTCTTACCACCTCTTTGGAACACTGTGAGATGAATGAATGTCCTTCCATTTGAATATCTAATAGGTAGTCGCACAGTCAAAGCTGCTATCCACTTAATATAGTCTGTAGCCGGCCATTCTGTTCACATTCGACAAGATCCCCGTTTCAAAATTAAAGTCCCCCAATCCCACCCACTGCAGCGCTTGCGGTCACTGCACGCAGACGTACTTCTTCCACCAAGACTTGGAGAGCATCTTCATCTTGTCGGCCGTGCTTCGGACTTTTCGCTCGCGGCGCTCCCGCCTCTCTGAGTGGCGCAGTCCCACAGCGATGGCGGCGTCAAAGACCTCCTTCAAGTTCTTCTGCGTGAGCGCAGAGCACTCCACGTAGCTGACGGCTCCCACCTTGTCGGCCAGGGCGCGGGCGTCCGACTCTGGCACGGGTCTCTCCCTGCGGCGGGCCAGCTCGATTAGCACCTTGACGTCTTGGCGTAGGTCGCACTGGGTGCCCACCAGCAGGACTGGCGTGAGCGGGCACCGGCGCCGGATTTCGGGCACCCACTTCTCCCACACGTTCTGGAAGGAGGCAGGGCTAACCACACTGAAGCACAGGAGCAACGCGTCGGCCCGGGGGTAGCAGAAGTGCCGCAGCTTATCAAACTCTTCCTGGAAAGAGAAGAAGAGACAGGGCAAAAGATGAGGTTAGCAGTCTTGGAAAAATCCCTACCAACAATATTAACCCTTAAAGTGCTTTATTTTTACACATCCTATCCCTCCTGAAGTTAATCATTCCTTATGTAGTTGACAAATTACCTTCAGAAGGACTCACAGGTATCTGTGAACCCTTCTGAAGGTTATTGCAACTAATTTGCTATCTAGAAATGGACAAAATTGCTGACCTTTTGAAAGCTGGAATCTGAAATTTTGCTTCATGTATTTTGCACCTTGTGTGACTATAGCAGTGATTAGCACTTTAAGGGTTAATGTCAGGGGGGGTTAAAAGACAACGAGGTCATCAGATAAACCTCAAGCCCAGGAAAACTTTCTCAATGCTGGACAGCCTAGTTAACTGAGCTGCGTAAAGCCCCAGAACGCTCTTTATGTTAAAGTCCATACTTCAGAGTCATGAGATCCCTGTGTTTTACTGAGTGCACTAATCCATCTATGTCCATAATCCTGCTTTGTGAGACAGGTAAATTATTGATAACGCGCAGTAGCCAGACAAATTTTTGGTTCAATGGCTCTTTACTCTCCAAACATCATTAATCATTACAAGGAAAATTAAATTAACTTATCAGTAGTAACCCAAGACGCATCTTTATCAGTGAACTGGTAAAAAGTACATTGGTCAGCAAGTTGATAATCTTCAATGGTTCGTCTGAATTGAAATGCAGCGTGACTTATCGGTATAAATACAAAAATAACCCAATATTATGAAATATACATATTAGGAAAGGTGCTTATGAGCGATAATCAAACAAACAAAACACAATAACTTTCTTGGGAATGAAATGCCCCATTATTCCCTCAGTGACAAACTTACAAAATCTGCTTTAATTAAACCCAACCCTCCCCCACCTCCACTCCCACCCCCACTCCCTCCCTAGTCAAATTTTGTAAATGGGGCAAATTAGGGCACTCGAGCTTAGCAAACAGGGCCCCCAAATCCTCAGAAACAGAGACTAACGTCGAAGCGGATTCTTGAAACAAAATGTTTGCCCTTAACCCCTCCCTGCCTGTTTCTGGTAGTTAAGATGGTGCTATAATCCTGCAGGCATGCTGCTGTATTTACACTTTCAATATCATCCTCAACCAGCCACTGTCAATCAATACAGATTTCAGTTTTACCTCCGCCAAGGACATTATGTTTTAGTTGGCGCTGGTTTGTTTGTTTGTTTGTTTGTTAGCAGGATTAAAAGTTATGAACAGATTTCAATGAAATTTTTTGGAGGAGACGGTGATGGCACAAGGAATAACCCATTAAATTTTGGTGGTGATCCGGATCCAGGCATTTTTCAAGGATTCTTTACCATTGTGAGATGGGGCATTTTCAGCATTATTGCGCATTACAACATAAGAGCTAGAGTGCAAGCACAAAAATTACAGCATATCATCTCCGTAAATGTGCAATTATAAAGCATGAACTATTCAATGGTGTCAGTGAGCCTATGGCTTGGTAGAGGCCTGTGCTCTCCGAGTGCTTCCAGTCATATCTGAGCTTTTTGCCGCCTCATTCATTGCCGCATGCAATGCATTACTCTCTTCTTCTCAAAGGTTTAACAGTTGAAACAGTGATATTCGCACTTCAAAATTTTATCTGCCCGCTTTAGTCCCAGCTGGCCAGCGCCTGTCTTAAAAGGGAGGGGAGGTGATTACGTTCGCGCTCCGCGGAACCAAGCTGTTCGGACGTCACTGCGGGGACCGTTTAAGGGGTTTTCACAGGCCTCCAGCTCGGGCGCAGATTGTAAGTTCTTAAGCCGAGCCAAAAACTAGAGCGCAAATCTTCCTCAGACAAAACAACAGCCGGCCGCGGTGACGTGCAGGACAGCAGGTCAACAGCAGGAGGTTCGCGCTTAAAATCAAACCTGTGAATGCATGCCAGGCGCAATGTGGGTCAGATACCCGCAGAGTTTTCCGAAAGCTGCGCATACGGCAGATACAGTTGCACAACTGTTCCGCCGTGTTTGAACACCACCGAAAAAAAAAAAAAAAAAAAAACAGGCTCTTTACAACCTACACACGAGGTTAGAACTGGAGGCTTCAGGTCTCCTGTCCCAGCCCGCAGAAGGGAGGGCGGAGGGTACACCAGCAGGCCCCAGTCTGCACGCGCTCACTATTACTGCCGCTGCCCTCTGATGTGTCCTTACCTGCAATCGATTTTGATTGACAGGACATGCAGCGCGATCAGTTTTGTCTTGCTCCGGGGAGCAACACCCAATGGAATGTCCTTGGTCTTGCTCCAGACAAATGAAATGATCCAATGAAAAAAAAAAAAAGAATAAGCAGCCAAGAGAACTTTTTTTTTTTTTTTTGAGAACACGTTGCTTCTGCAGGAGCATTACGCGCGAGCGTGTGCCTGTATGTGGAAGTAAAAGCGGGGGAACCTGCTGCCACAGGCCGCTCATGGCCCAGCCACGAGGGAAAACTGTCAAAAAGGGCCAGACCAACCCAACTCAAGCAAATGCCACATAAGCCGGATTGGCGTTCAACACAAGCTGTGGGTGGACTTAAGACGCTGACGAATACCTCAAACTTCGGAAGGACAAAAGGAAACTGGAGCACACTGATAAATTTACTGCCTTTGTAGAGCAATATTTCGACACTACTGTGTCTTCATGAGAGTCAGAGAGGACAAAGCCATGAGGAAAACGACATGTAATAAACCCAAACCAAGTGCACAATAGTCTTTGGATAAACAGGGTTTCAAATTTGTTGGATGATGAATGCAGTGGTATCTCAACCTGTCCTTGACATATTCTCTTCATGACACACACCGCCTGTGTCAGAGTGCGCGTCTCACGGTGCGCTCGGTGACTGTGTAAGGTCGTACGGCTCGACTGGGCGAGTGGGTGTGGTCCTCACCTGTCCAGCTGTGTCGCACAGCTGCAGCCGAACCGGGCTTCCGTCCACCTGCACGACCGCTGTAATACAGAGAAGGAGGGAATGGGTCAAAACCGCGGATACAGGGAGCAGAAACATGCAGGACCACTACTGCAACACCTCACCAGGGTATGAAATATCTCATCTCTCTTGGGAAATGCTGGAAAGCCATTCAGTCGTACAAGGCATTGCATTACACATAGCAGCCACCTCACCTTCTCAATTTCACCTGGCCTATGGCACAACTCCATACCTGCTACTCTCTCACCTGCTGGCAGACAATAATGCTGAGGGCCCATTAAAGTCCCTGTAAACTCCTGTTATGGAGAGAACAACTGCCTCCCCATATATTGATTAGCACTGTATGCTAATAGGTGCTGTTGACACGGGCAATAAACTGCCAGTCCTGAAATGAATGGTTTCTGGGGCCATTTTCACATCTCTAGCTTGAAATGCTTCCAACCAATCAAATGGCTTCTGTCCTCGTCTACCCACAACCCAAAATCCAGTATCCAGCCTAAATCAAATATCTGTTATCTAGGCAGATAACATTAACTTATGAAGTAACCAGAAGGCTAATAGCTATTTGAAAGAGCCAGTAGACATATCATTTTGTTCTCTACTCTTACTAAGTGACTTGTTAATGAAGAAAGTGACTCGCAACAGTTAATATACTGCCATTCTTCCCATATGTTCTAAATTTTTGCGTAACTATTCAGACTTGTGACGGCGACACTGTATACTGCATGGACAGTAAGGTAGGCCGCCAGTCATTGGTACATTTACAATTTATGTCTGGTTTCAATTAAAAAAAAACTATTTGGCATTATGGATGTCTCAGCAAATCATTAGGATTTCTGCATGCTCTATTCAGTTTTGTACACATCTTTAGCTGGCTAATTTCTCAAGAGAATTTTCTTAAAAGCCATCTCAGTAAAATGGGAAACTCAGGTGCTGAACTTGCAAAGAAAAAAAAAGTTTTTGAGAAGGCCAAACCCATTGTCGAAACAATGCACATGTCAGCCTTTCTGTGGGTGCAGGATTGACAGAGGAGTTCAAACAGTAAGAGAAACAAACCCCCATAAAATACTCCTCACTGCTTTCAGTTACTGAAGTGGGTTCACCAAATGACCCTACTGTGTCACTGTGCACTGTAATACACCTCAGGCTCGTCGAACTAAGAAACGATAGCTCACCGATTGCCTTAAAAAAGTGAGTTAACTCAACTTGAAGATAAGCTTTGTTTCAACTCAAAATTAGACAAGACAATGGATAACTTTTAGTTTAATTATTGAACACTTATAAACTTGAGGTCTAAATCTGAAACTTGTCACAAAAAATGCAGTCAAAGTGAAGAAATGAGTTCACACAACTTCATGGGGCTATCACGTTTTACAGTGTGGAGAGCTCAGTTGCTGCACAGGGATAGTGGGGTGGGAGGGGGTGGGGGGGTCAATCTTATGGATAGTATTTTCTCATGTTTGAGGGAATACAGCTTCAAAATAACCAAGAGCTTAAAGAACCACCCAAGACTATTGAAGAAAAAAAAGACGACGCAGGAAAAATGATCAGAGTCACATTTTCACGTTGTGGAGAAATGATGAACGAAAAATTCAAAGCGCACTGAAAAAATATAAAATATATAAAATATTATGATAATATATACTATTATTACATATTATTATAAATATTATAATAATATGTAATATATAAAATATACAAAAATGCTAAATTTGGACTCGTTTTTCCTTCGTGGTCTTCAATTGTCTGACCTAAGAGGCTTGCTGAACGGGAAAACAGTAGGCCACCATTAAATAGACATATTACTAAGGCCCATTGCACTGTAGCTGGTGAGTTGGCCATCTGCGGAAGAGGCCCAGCGTATTGTGCAACTGACAGCCGTCTCTGACACAAGATCCATGTTCACTCCTTCTCTCCCTCAAACTGGCCAGGCCTCTCCCCTCCCAGCCACCTGTGGTATTGCGTAACCGCCGCTCAAAATTGTGTTTCACAATCAAGAGCGCATTTCCAGGATCGAGGCTATGACATCACACAGTGCTCCAAAGTGCACAATGCCCCGTGAAAAATTGAGGTTTAGTCAAGGGGGCGGGGGTTAATCTAATCTCCTGCGAAACTTTTCTGCAGCAGATGTGTCCATACTGTGGCAATGACGAACCTTTTTCCATTCAAAAGAGAAAGAAAAGGATTGCCAAATTTAGTTATAGTTACACAGCCAATGTTTCAAGCCAGTGATTAGTTGCATTAAAAAATGGTTTTGCAGCTGTGCTTACTGCAGATAATACTTCAAGTCACCTGTTACTCCCATGAAGGTGAGTCAGTGATATGCTGCTTCCATGCAGTAGAAGTAAGGCCAACTTATTCAGAGTCAGAAATATACAATATCACTCCCACCCCGTAGGCTGAGAAATATCATAAATTTATACTTACTTTGAGATTGACTAAGTAAGGAGGGGACTCTGGGGAACATAAACGTTAAAAATGGAGGGAGCAGCTCCAGGGAAGATTGCTGTTTGTTGTGACACCACAATATGGGGGATTTCCTTCTCTGTTCATCGTTGAGTTTTTCAGAAAGGTAGCATCTTTTTTGAAAGGGTGGAGAGAACAGATTTATTTTAGTTCCCCTTGAAACACAAAGCGTATCTTCCCCTGAAAAAAGAACTGTTCTGGATGACATTTTGGAAATTGGAAGATGGCCAAATGGAAAGTACAGAAATGGGCGTTTAGCTGTTTGTTGTGCCAGTATAGTATGGAAAATCTGATAACGGCCTGCAGGATTGCTAACCAAAGCCGTCCGTCTTTGACCTCCAAAAACGCAGCTGTTTCAGGGAGCAAACAACGCCTTACGTGAGAAGCCTGTGGGTCATGGGGGAGCGCGAGACTGGGGTCTCTTGTTTCCAGTGAACTCAGGAGCTACACATGCAAAACCAAACTGTTTTGCAGCAATAAAAAAATAAAATTTATCTGATTGTATTAACAACTGGTGTACGTTAATGTACGATAAAAATTGCAGGCTACTACCTCGTCATTTGGTAATGTTTAAGACAGTGAACGACTTCATTGCATTTACTACCCACCAATCAACTAGAGGTAAGTATTACAATTATGCGCGCACTTGGATAATAACGGTCTTTGATTTACGCACGAATTAAGCCTGGATATTATGATGAAAAGAATGCACAGTGATAAAATCACTGCATGTAATATTTAAACAGTGTTGTTGTATCGTCATGGAAGCACCACAACGGATTCCTATGCCCAGCGCAGTACTTTGACCTCCAGCGAAACCAAGCTTATCAGCCAGTGTAGAAAAAAGTAACCACTAAAGCAATTATTTCTGTTTGCCGATTCCAGATCAAAGTAACGGGTTACAACTATCAGAGCTTTACATACAGTACAGTTCCAGTCCACGATCCATGTGCCTTACCTGAGAAGTCATCGAACGCAGTCGGGACGTATTTTGTCGGGTAGCCGTTTGTAGTGTAGCTGACAACCAGGCTTGTTTTCCCAACCGCTCCATCGCCCAGAAGAACACACTTAAGCATACGTTCCTGAGTCTCACCCAGCTTGGTAACCTTGGGTTTATGTGGCGGAACTGGGGGAGCCATCGTTTTGCTGTAATCCATGGGATGTTGAGGAGACATGCTTTACGCACGGTCTTAATGCTCCTTAACCCTAAAACGCTTCGGCACTAAAAAGCATCAAAAATACTTTTTAGTCGCATTAAGTTTTCCCGTCTTTGGAGCTGTCATCTGTTACGGACCTGAGTCATACTGAACGTGCGAGTGAATAACTGCACAAGTGTAGCGAAAATGAAAAAATCCGCTAAATTTCGGCCGTAGCTTCTTCCATACCACTCAACTCTAAACTGATTTCATAGCGCTGCCCAGTTGGAGCTTAACCGGAGACTTTATTTGCATAGCTCCACCCCTCGCACTGCAGTCTTTTTAAAAAAGCGCGCCCATCGACAGACCACAGACGCTAGTGTGTCTGGTCCATACGTTGCCTCAATGTCTTCTGAACGCAGAAACATAATATTGGCATTACAGCAGAGATATTCGTTGAAGTAGTCCATTTGTACAATGAAATACACTGCTTTACTTGCAAAAAATAAAAAAGATAAAAGGCAGCCGTTGATTAAAATTGTATTGAAATGAACTATCTTTTTCAAATGGTTACATTGATCACACAGGAAATATTACCTTCGCAGTTCATATTAATAATGTATTGCTCTTAAATATGACACGAATTTTTACATGAACATATTCTAAACGGTTCAAATATGTAGGAATCACCGAGGATTTTTCTGGGTTTCGGAAAGGTAGGCTACTCTTTTTCACCAAATTTGCTATAAATTGATTTTTAAAAATGTGGAAAAGACTTTCATATGTTAAAAATGGCAATCATTGATTAAAAAAAAAACATTTTAATATCTCAGTCCACTTTTGTGATTGCAATGCCCTTTCAGCAGCCCTTACTCCAATGTACTAACCACACAATATGTCACGCTGTTCTCTCGCACTAGTATTCATGTGCTATTTTGGTACAGGCCATCAACATCAGTGATCTCATTAAGAGCAGCTGGGGCTAATATTCCATTTGCTATGTTATTTAATAACCTGTCATTTACAGGTTCAATTTTGATTTAAATTATTCAGAGAAATATTTTACTCTGGACACCTACCGGCAATTTGGTGTTTTTATATATGAAGGTTATTTGAGATATGAAGGGCTAATACAAATCTGAGGAAAAAAAAATCTGGCTGATCAGGACAGAAAGACAAATGGACAATGCAGATGCATAACTGTGCAAGATGACAAGTAAACCAGCAAATGATTTTTTAGAAAAAGATGCTTTGCAAGTTTTGCAGTTCACAGTTAACGGTATAAACCTCCAGTCATCAGCATCTCCTACAGCGAAGAGACTACTACTGAGGCACTGGCTTTATTCGCTGAATTTCAAAGACACCACCTTCAGTGAAACAGCAAACAGAGGTAAAGACTAAAATGGGCCAAATAACACAATGATTGGACTTTGATGCAGCCGAAATGGCCTATAACGCCTGCATCCCATGGTTGCCTATCCGCTGTTGCAGATACTGATGTTTGGTGAGCATTTTTCAACGAAGCGGCTGACCGATGGGACCTTTAAGTGGTTTATTTCTCCAACGAGAGCTTCTAATGTGCTCGTCTTCTTGCACAATCGTGCATCTGGCCCTTGGACTTCTCGTTATGTGCTGGTTAAGCCTGTACTCGCTCTATTAAGATGGAAATACACATCTTTGTACGAAGTCTTCAATTTTTTGGCAATGCATGGAATCGAATGCAACTGTCAAAAAAATAAGAGACTGACAAGTTTCTAGATTAAGCTTTTTGCCTTTTTCTTCATAGATAATTCTGATCAAAATAAAACTTTACAGTGTAAATGCCAGAGTACTACATAATATTTTGCAGCTTCTGCTTTAAAGGGTTTTTTTTTTTTTTACACCAAAATAGTGCATTAGCCATTAGCACAATTATAAGAATAGGGTGGCACAGTGTCTTTTAAGTACATCAAAGGAACGGGCACTGAAAATGGGGCTTTGCAATCATATATTGAGACTGAATTAAAAGAAAATTATTTATAAGAGAAATTATACCTTGTCTCATCAGTGACTGCTATTTTTTTTATCAATGTATTGCAGAGAAATATTTTTCTAAAAAATATGAACATTTCTTTGTGATTCCACACTTTTGAAAGGTTCTGTATACATACATGCAATCCTTTCCAATAAATATATTTTTAAGATTTAAGCTTCTAGATTTCTGATATCACATCATAAGCTCACTTACCAGGTGGAGTTAACATATTGCGTCTCAATAAGACGTCTCAATGAAAGATCATCCCAGTAAACTATTGCTGAAGAACACCTTCAGAGACAGATATTGGACAGGAGAAATAATTCCTTTGGCTGATTGTAGTTTGAACATGAAACTTTGCATGTGTGAAGCTGTATTGCAGACATACTAAACATAAACCTAAATAAATGAAATATAACTTGGAAATGAGAGCTTTATCATTTCACTGACATTCTTAAATGTTGTCTTGTCCATAGTGCGTACATAAGGGTTTTCTTGTCAATGTCTAGAACAGTAAGTCATATACTGTAAAAGGTCTACCACAGGAAAGAGCAAGTTAATTACTGAGGAATAAAAGGTAAATGCATCAAAAATGGCCAGTTTTAAGTATAAATTAATGAAAATATTTGATGGCATCTTTGATTTTCTACTCTGTTGACATGACCGGACTTGCCCGATTATTGCGCTCCAGAAGGCCGCAGTCATTTTTTGACTTGTGCTGCCTGTTTGCCCCCTGCCTGCGAGAAACTGATGGACACTTTTGGAATCTGGACTTATTTTTTCCGGCAGGCACCTTTCTGTATGTGTTCTGTCTATAGAAAAGCAAGCACAGACGCTGCTAATAATAATTTGCTGATACTAAACTTGACTCGTGTTGTCATGTGTCGCAAAGTTAACTCACAGTGGGCCTATGTTTTTGATTATGAAAGGAAGGGGAGTATTTCAGTAACCGTAGGCTGACATGGCCACTGCTACTCCATGAGAAGTCCTTAATAAGAAATACACACCTGCACTGAAGTCGACTGGAAGGTTTACTGAAGAGCTTAAGGGGACTCTGTATATCTACACTCATACAAATGCATATGGAAACCTACCCCCCATTATCTCTGAATTCAGAACCATAGATATAAATTCTGTAGCTGCTAAAAAAAAAAAACTCGGCCCTTGGCCCCATGTTTTGATAAAACTTTTCTGCCTTCTCCAGCGGTGGGCCTCAAAAGCTACGGGCCGCTGGATCCAACACCATCCCACACCCTGCGACTGATAGCTCTGCCTGTATGAAGTTATTTTGAAGAGTCTATTAACAAGTGGCATTTCAACAACTTTCTGACCCAGTTTAGAATCTCTACAGGCAACAGTTGCAGGTACAGTGGCCTTTATAATACTTGTTGTAAACTTAGTCATAAGGGTTGGAAACATCCCAAAAGCTTTCTACAGTCTATAAACTATCTATATTTCAGATTGTATTAAGGTACATATAAGCCTGCGAATTATATCCATGCAGGGTTATTCTGAGTTACAGCCTGCAATGCCTCCAGACATAAATATTCTCTGTAGTTTTTCATGCCTTCTGACATAAACAAGGCGAGCAGGCAACAATGCAAGCATCAAACAGCCGAGGATTTACGGCAAACCTTGCTATATACTGCACCCTGGTGGACAGAGCATGAGCTACACCAAGCTGTACTGTGTTATGTTCCTATAAAAACCTCAATACGTCCTGATTTGTCTGGTGAAGGCACACTATCAGGACATGCGCATGTGCGAATCTTTGGCGCTAATCTGGAAATCGTTACCCTTACGTTTTAAAGCAGAGGTGGGCAGCGAGGGCCGTATCTGCCCCTGGTTTTCACACCAACTACTGGCCTTTAATTAGTTGATAATCTAAATTAGCCAGACTATTTCTGAAATCTGACATTTCAGGCGCATTTCCTTAAATTATCATGAATGATCAACAAAGACTGTTCTCATCTCCCCACATAATTTTTTTTTCTTTGATCTAATCTTTGCACAAATCTATATTTGTGTATGCAATCAATTAACTCAATTAGTCAGGGTAACTGATAGAAATAAAAACCTGCATACACACTGGCCCTCCAGGACCAGGATTGCCCACCCCTGGTTTAAAGAGATGCGAAGAATTTTAGGGATCTTCGAGTGTCTAATGTTGTGGTTGTGATCCTTGCACTCTTGAATATTTCGGCTGTTTTCTCATTTAGATGGATTATTGTTTCATATTTTTGAGATGTGATTTTTGTCACAGGGACTTAACGTGTCTGAAAACTCTACTTCTTTATTTATAATTTTGTTTTCTTGTCAAGTTCAATTATTGGATGAAGAGCTATTTCAAACAAGACTCAGCAGGTTTGAGTTTTTATTTTTGCAAAGTCTTGATGTGGTACCACAGCAGCAAAGAGAGCAACACTCAAGATTTGTTCCTTTACACAGGCATCTCCAATTCCTTTGTCCTGTTCTCTTTGAAGAGCAAATGCTCTTACACTTGCCAGAGGTACGAGTTCCCAATGATAATAACATAATGATAAACGATAAATGATAATAACAATGATAAAGTTTTACAAGGAAGTAAGCTTACACAGCAATTTTTCTACAATTTAAAGAACTTTCCCTGAGTTCTCTCCTCTGGAATCATCTCTTCATTCGCCATCATTAGTTCAAAGTAAATCTGTATGTTTGTTTTATTATTACTCTCTTTAGGGAAAGCAAGACAGTAAAACACTTTCAAAATCCTCCCAAACGCAGTTCAAAATATCCACAAAATTCTCCCAGTAAGTTCGTGACCTTTGCAAATCTTTGCACGCTATGAAAGTTTGCACATGCATGTGTCGTGACAGGGCCCCTTTAAGTAGAACATGGAGGACAGTAAATGACTGAATGGCTTTTATTGTTCCCATACAACAGCACTGGTCAACAGTTCCCAACTTTGGCCCGAGGCCTTTTTGTGTATGTTGGTTTGCATTCCAGTCATACTTGTAATCCCAGAATTATGACATGCAATGCATTTTGCATAATTAGATGTAGTTTGGAGGGATCAGTAGTTGCCTGCTCTCAAGTTGCAGCTGGGCAAGATTTCCTCACAAGCGCTGGATCTGACGATAAGAGCACTCAGATTGCTGCCTGCATTCCAATTTTACATCAGCCACACAGATTAATGAGCAACATCAAGTGCAGTGTATCACTAATGGATTGTGTTCCATTGCATTAACATCAATCTAAAATTAGTTAAATTATGTGCATGAATTAGCTACATTGATTATTATGTCATTTAACAGTGGAAACTGTGCTCAATTTTTCGCACCCACTCCCAACTTACTGCTGGAGTATAGCGATCGGGTTAAAGGCACTTAACAACAACCAAAACATAACAGTTTGTAACAGAAGGGGAGACTCAAATACTGGATTAATTTAAAACAAGTTCTGGAAAGACCTCTTCCTTAGCAGATTGTGGCTCCCAAAAACAGTTGCCCTGGACACTCTAGAAATCATTTGCATGCCTAATTGGGATTTCAGCTGCAAGTTCTGCAATATGTGCAGTCAGTGACAGGCTGCCTAGTACAAGGGCCGACTTCGGGCGACCCACGCGAGTAACCTGTGTCGTACCTGCGTTACGCGTGTTTCGCTCGAATTTCCGAGATCACAGCGTCACGTGACCAAAATTGTTCTAGAACGGTAGGGTCAGAGTTCACGATCCTAATCCCCACATCACCCAGGGTTTCTCGAGTAGTGACGTCACGCGGCTAAAACCTTGGTGCTACTCGTGTCCGTGATCCTCCCATTCGGGCGCGGAGCTATGAAGACATGTGCGTGCAGGGGTCATTTTGGTTCACGATCTACTACTCGAGTAACGCGACTTGGTCACCCGAAGTCGGCCATTGAGTCCATCAATTTATACTTTCCCGTTCACATACAAAACAACAGAAAAAGCCACAGTTTTTGAATTGTGGTTCTTAGTGCCATTGACTGCATGCATATTCCATTTGTCCCAAACTCATTTAAAAGGCACGTTCATGTGACTGAAAAGGAATTCAGTCCATCAGTGCCCAGGTTGCCTGTGATGCAAATTGCAGGGGTTTGCAAGCATTTACGAGGAATCCTGCTTCACCACAAGTCATTCATTTCATATAATTCTACCTTTTAGCTATTAGCAGCTAGGAGATATTGGCTACCCATTACAATGAACCAACACATTACTTCTACAAGCCAGAAGTGGAGCAGATTCAACAGCAAGGTCAAGACAGCTGGGGCTGTGATAGAGTTTACGTTGTGTCTAGTAAGTGCGCTTCAGGTGCCTGGTCAGGTCAGGAGGAACATTGCAATATCACCCTCACAAAGTCTCTGTGTTTTGTAGCATGCAGCAGAGGAAGGCAGAATGATGCTGAACTAAGAAATAGATTTGCTGAGTTATTGTCCTCTGGGTGAAAACCTTGCCTGATTTTTCTGCACCAGCACAGTCCGGCTCTACATCCACAGATGTCCTTGGCTGAGTTAATGAGTGAGTGAGTGAGTGAATGAGTGAGTGATCAAGTGAGAGGATGAGTGACTGCTGAAGTTACACCACTAGTCGGCCAATTTCGCTCATAAACCATAAACGGTACAGTCCTAAACTAGATATTGACTGACCCTTGTTCTACAAAATAAATCCAGCACATACATTTCTTTAAAATTGAATTTCTCCTCCAAAACACATATCTGTCAGCCACCAGTATGAGTATTGAAGCTGAAAACTACTTTTTAGACAGACTGCTTCTCTTTTTATCAAAGCCACTTGTGGCTGTTGCATTACACACGTGTGTTTAAATTTACACAGAACTGCTCCCACTTACAGATCATGGAAGAGGTTGCATCAGCCCTTGTGTGTACTGCATATGATAGGAAAAGTTGAGTGCTCTGTCAGAAATAGTTGTGCTATCTTTAAAGATTGAAATATTGCAATAAAATGCTCACTTTTTCACTGATCCAAAAAAAGAGAATTGATCTAATCAATGAGCACATTACTAGGCTAAAGACTGCATTCCTTTAAAGTTATTTTCAAAGATTTTACATAATTTATGCTTATGCATCAAATACAATGTAATTCCTTCACACCAATCCCAGGAAATTGCATTTTAGAGGACCTTTGAAAAGTATGGTCTGTTGACAATGACTGCTTAGTAATTTAGCTTGCCTTTAAATGTGGATTTATAATGGAGAGGAAATGTGCAATCATCACAAATTCAATCAAAGGAAGAAAAACGTCTATAAGTGACTTGGCTTCAAAAATATGCACTCCAGACATTAATAGAATTCCAAACAGCTGTTAAAGTCACATTGTAAATATTTCAGATTCCATTAGGTGGGATTGTCTTCTGTCACAATGTCCACCATGACTAGGGGCGCGTTTCCCAAAAGTGTAATTGCTAACTAAGTTAGCAACTTACGTAGTTCGTCCATTCACAGTCAATGGGCACAACTATGTAAGTTAGCATCTGTGATTTTGGGAAACGCACCCCAGTTCAGCTGATTTCCACTGGACTTTCCACTTTACTCCACTGGAGGGCGCTCTTATCTCAAGCACACAATTCTCCAGAGTCCAATAGAAATTTAGGTACTCTTTCCCAACTGATCCAAGGCAATTTCAGAGCTAACCATCATTTATCATTAAACCCAAC
The DNA here is from genome assembly GCA_029692085.1 of Gymnothorax javanicus. Lineage (NCBI taxonomy): Eukaryota > Metazoa > Chordata > Actinopteri > Anguilliformes > Muraenidae > Gymnothorax > Gymnothorax javanicus. The sequence continues at coordinate 12,146,302 of CM056195.1, read as the reverse complement.
CCATGACCAAGTCTGATTGAGTGACTGATTGAATGGAGATAAAGAATTATAACTGAAAGATCTCGGAGAAAGCAATGTATGCTTGTCTCCTAAGTGGCAGGGCTTCCCGTATTCTTTTTTGTTATACAGTGAATTAGAAGGCAGCAGCACACTCCTCATGCATGGCAACCTCTGTAGTAACATGTACCACAGTTAACCCCAACCATGGGTATAATGGAATTACATGAAATTTCAAAGGATTGGACTGTGTGACAAGACGAATAGCGTGGATGACCAATCAGACTCCCTGGTGCCAGAGGAGGGTGGGACTTGACCACCACAGCACTGATTGGATCAATAGGGTCTCCTTCTCTGCTCAGTTTCCAGGTAAATGAGATCAGAACAGGAACAGCCTTCTCAGAAACACTTATTGAATGGATTAAGATATCAGGGCCAAAAGCAAAGACTAAACACGCATAAAACTTACTCTTGAAACTCCACACCTCGAGGGTGCCTGTACCAAACAGAAATAGAGTGATTCTTGGATTTAACCACAGCGTATACAAGTAATAATGAGGGTAAAGTCCATCAATAGGAGAATGGGTGCAAATATTCTACCAAAACCTTGCATCAAATTTTCTTCATTATGACATCATGCATGCATTCCTAAAATTAAAGGCATTGGCCATGTTTTAATTTGATAGCCCGTCTGGGGTTACTGGGGGTTGTGCTCTATCCAAATCAATTTGGCTAACATTTAAGCCAGACTGTCACATGACGATTAATACTGTATGTGTTGTGTTCAACTATGTTACAAGTCACAAGACCTAAACCACATTGGAGGTGCAAGGTCAAAGAAATCACCATTGATGGTGTATGATCATGAGATCAATGCTTGCTTACATAAAGGAGGACAACAGCACAGTGGACCCATGTTCCAATTAGGGTGCTAAATACAAGAAAGAATCATGGATTGGTTTAGGCTTTGAACTGAATTTGAACTGAATTTTGTTCAATGTATTTTGCAGACTGAACTGAAATTGAATTCATCTGGACTCCATGATATTTACAGTGTAGATAGATGCCTTAACCCTCCAGTCACACTATTTTTATCAATTGGGATTGGTGAAGTGGATCACCTTGGGGTCTGATGTGATGGTAGGAAGAATGTGCCCCGTGTAATTCACCCATATCCAAGAATACCCGAGCCAGGAATATTTATAAAATGGCAGTAACTGTCCAAGAAAATGATGCAATCTGACCTGCCCCACTTATTCATCTCACAATATCAGCTGTATACTCGCACAGGGACAGTACACCTTTAATTTTATTATTAATTGAATTATTTTACAACCCCGATTCCGAAATAGTTGGGACAAAGTGTAAATTTTGAATAAAATCAAAATGCAATGACTTTCAGATCACATGAGCCAATGTTATTTAAAATAGAACTTAGATAACATAACATCAACAACTTAGATGTTGAAACTGAGACATTTTACATTTTTCCCCACAAAATGAGCTTACTTCAAATTTTCTGGCTGCAACAGGTCTCAAAAAAGTTGGGACACAGGCAAAAAAAGGGCTGAAAAAGCAAATAATATATAAGAGAATCAGCTGAAAGAACATTTAGCAGGTAATTAAGTTAACTGGCATCAGGTGTGTAACATGATTGGCTATGAAAGGGATGTCTTAGAGAGGCTGAGTCTCTCAGAAGTAAAGATGGGCAGAGCAGGCGCGGCGTTAGACCTGAAAATTCCCTGGCTAATATCCCTCCCTTTATTGACAATTAGTCCTGGCTAATTTCCTTTATTAACTCGTTTTCCAATTCAAGAATAATCAAATGGCAATTGAATACACGGCATCTCTCCCCCATGCGATCTAAAAGTGACAAAATAATGGGCTACATTCAGTACAGAAAAATAATTTGATTATAATTAGGTCAATGCACCCGCACTCGGCGACGGCATTTCAGAACTCTTCAGCTAATGAAGGTAATTTCGGCGACAAGTACGTACACCTGTTTTTGCAGCACAGTCACGCAACTCGCTTCAAAAAATAGACCGCTGTCTGATTGGAAAATGTAAATGGACGAAACCACTTACTAGTCACCAAAATTGCTTTCATTCGCTGAAGAGTTCTGAAATGTCATCGCCGAGTGCCGATGCATAGACCTAATTATAATTAAATTATTTTTCTGCACTGAATGTAGCCCATTATTTTGTTGCTTTTAGATCGCATGGGGGAGAGAAGCCGTGTCTTCAATTGCTACTTGATTATTCTTAAATTGGAAAACGTGTTAATAAAGGAAAACCAAAGGAAAACCATTTAGAATTAGCCAGGACTAATTGTTGTCAATAAATGGATGGATATTAGCCCAGGTCTAACGCCTCCCCTGGGGCAGAGGCTCTCCAACCCGTGAAGGCTTGCGTAAAAAAATTGTGGAATACTTTAAAAACAATGTTCCTTAACGTCAAATTGCAAAGGCTTTGAAGGTCTCGTCATCGACAGTGCGTAACATCATCAAAAGATTCAGAGGAACTGGAAAAATCTCTGTGCGTAAGGAACAAGACCGAAGACCTTTACTGGATGCCTGTGATCTTCGGGCCTTCAGACGCCACTGCATCACTGACCGGCATGATTCTGTCATTGACATTACTAAATGGGCCCCGGGATACTTGAAGAAACCACTGTCTGTAAACACAGTCCGCCGTGCCATCCACAGATGCCACCTAAAAATCCATCATGCAAAAAGGAAGCCATTGTTGAGCATGATCCAGAAGCACCGCCGTGTTCTGTGGGCCAAGGCTCATTTAAAATGGACTGTAGCAAAGTGGCAAAGTGTCCTGTGGTCAGAGTCCAAATTTGACATTCTTGTTGGAAATCATGGGCGTCGTGTCCTCCGGGCTAAAGAGGAGAAAGACCACCCCTCCTGTTATCAGCGTTCAGTTCAAAAGCCAGCATCTCTGATGGTAAGGGGATGCATTAGCGCCTATGGTGTGGGACACTTGCATGTTTTAAAAAGCACCATGAATGCTTAAAGGCGTATATAAAAGTTTTAGAGCAACATATAATCCTCTCCAAATGACATCTATTCCAGGGAAGGCCTTGTGTATTTCAGCAGGACAATGCAAAACTACATACTGCAGCTATTACAACAGCATGGCTTCGAAGTAGAAGAGCCCGTGTGCTGAACTGGCCTGCCTGCAGTCCTGATCTTTCACCGATTGAGAACATTTGGAACATAATTAAACGAAAAGTCCGTCAAAGGAGACCCAAAACTCTCCAGCAGCTGGAAGCCTGTTTTAAACAAGAGTGGGATCAAATTCCAATGACTAAACTCAAGAAACTTGTCTCCTCAATGCCCAGACGCTTCCACTCTGTGTTAAAAAAAAAAGAGGGGATGCTACACCATGGCCCCTGTCCCAACTTCTTTGACACCTGTAGCAGCCATCAAATTTGAAATGAGCTCATTTTCTGGATAAAATTGTAAAATTTCTCAGTTTCAACATTTGCTCTGTTATCTCTGTTCTATTGTGAATAAAATACTGGCTGGTGCGATTTGAAAGTCATTGCGTTTTCATTTTATACACAATTTACACTTTGTCCCAACTATTTCGAAATTGGGGTTGTAGTTTTTGTGTACATGTCAGTCAGCCTCGTCAGTTTGGGTGGGTGTATAATTATTGTGCAAATGTCCTTTGTGAGAAAATTGGCTGCATTCAGCTCTGAAGCTAAATTAAAATGACACAAAGACGTTTTGTCACTGCTTTTGCCAGCAAGTCTGATTTCCAGGAACATGAATAATTTTCAGTCTTACTAGGTTGTTGTTGCTTTGAGACCCTGTCTAACATAAATTACTGTCCTTTATTCTTCCCTGTACTACTGTACAGAGGCATTTCTTCTCATTGTTGGCAGCAATCTCAAGGTTTCATGTATGCAATGGTTCCTACAAAAGGTAAGAATATATTATATAGGTTTTGAAAATCAGTTGAAATACACAAAGAACTTCTAGAGCATAAAATGTCTGTTAAGGGGGCTTTGGTGTTACCTTAACTTACCTGCATTAAAGTCTTTAAAGTTTTCAGTGCCCCTACATCAGCCATTGTGTATCAGATAGGTTATGAGAAAAGCCTATGATTTGTGAATAATAATACTAAAAAATATAAGAAAATGGGACCTTCAATTAACACACAAACCTTCATTAAACTCCAAAAAATTAAAAGATCCATCTCTCAATAACAAAAACTCAATTTCTTGACTATTGTAAACAACTATACAATCATGTGATCATAGAATCTACTATTGGTTGACATACTTATACTGTCATACTAATATAGCAAGTATATAGTATATATAAACTAATATAGTATGATCCTATCCTGTGTCCAGCCATTCCATTCCATTGTAGACATAGGAAGCGTATAGCTTATAAAGACCAACAGTCGATCATTTAATTAATCTAGAAAATGCATGTGTATCAACTGCTTCTCAACACAATTTGTCTGCACCACTCAATCGCTTGCCATTTCCGGTGTAGCAGCCCAAATTAACCCCTCGCCAGACTACACCCGAGTATAATCTGGCCTTTGCCAAAATACACCCCGCAGTATAACATGTAACTGAATGTGGAGGGTATAATCTGGCCTGAGGGGGGCTAACCCAGATTATACCCGGGGTATAAAACAGGCTGGCCCAATTTAACCCCCTGTGTACGCTGGGCTGGGAATATACTACTTTGGCCTGTTACACCAGAGCTCGACTGCTAATGATAATTCCCTGTCATGTTGTCGGTCGGCAGCTGGAAAAAAAAGCAAACCTCCACGAGACAACCAATCCATACTCCGATTCCTCATGAGCAGTGAACCCTTTTGACTCTCAGTTAATGCTGTATGCAGTTAGGCAGTGGCACTATATCAGGAGCTGTCATTCTTTGTCATTAGAACTTTTTTCTTTTTATCCCAAATGGAATGACATCGGAATGGAAACCCTTTTAACGTGTTTTACTGTCCAAATACTTCTGGACCTTAATGTATAGTCTTGTGATATACAAGTCAAGAATTACAGGGTTCTTACTAACATTTACAAAGTTTTGAGGAATTTGCTTGCAAAGTTCGGCTGCTCAGTGTACGCTTAGGGAACTGGAACTTTCTAAATCTGATCTGAACCCAATTTAACAACTGAATTGAATACCCACACTTAATCATTAGATAGAACTATTTATTACCAATTATGTGCAATAGTTAACTCAATTTTGACCAAAATGTCAGTTAAAACCCTGTAATTCTAAGGTTCCGAAGCGCTGAGGTGGGGTGAAGTAAGATTAAAGAAACACAGAAGAAGAAAATAACAGTGCAGTTTAATAGGACTCTTGGGTTAACAGGGTCAGACGTGCTGCAAATCCAAACTCTGCTCCTCATTTCTCCCCAGGTGGCGTAAGACTGAACCTGAGTTCCTCGACCTCTTGCCCAGAGATTCGTGTGTCGGCCCACATACTGTGTTCTCCGTGAGAAAATGGCCGACCATAACAACCTGGATTTGAGGGAGCTTACAGGTTCTGTACTTAAAACTCAACACACGGTTACTTCACTGAAGTTATTATCTGAACAGGAGGTCCAGAGGCCTGTGATTGTCCAAATCTTCAACAGTCACTGTCAAAGGAGGCTTCTGCATTGTACAACTGACAAGAACTCATTGGCCAATACGGACTGGTCTGGTCTCCGCCCATTGGATGGAAGTCATCCACTTCACTTGACCAATTGAAACACTTTTGATACACGAATGGACAACTGAAGAAGAACACTGCTAACCTCCCATCGATACCAGTTTTTAGAAAAACTACAAGTTCACTCCAACACTCAGAAATCCACATTATATGCTCTCCCCTCTACCCAGCCCAACTGATTCACCAGCCCCTTCCGTAACCCGCCCGCCCAACCCGCCCACATTGCACAAACTGAGACACAAACCGAAGGCTACTGGTTAAGACATGTGAGTGACAGCCTGTAGCCCCTCCTTTCTTCTCCGAAGTCTCCTCACTTTATTTTTGGCTTGGCGCCACCGGGGGCGGGGTTAGGATCTTGAGCAGGCTTGCCTATGTGGGACAGTCTGCGAAGTCTGCAGAAAAACAGGCGGGTTTTAGCGAGAGTGAGCCCCAGTTTCACAGAAATCATTTCTAATGCGAGAGAAAATTTTTCATTTATATATTTTGCATATATTTCATATGTTACTGTTAATGAAAAAATGATTACCTAGTTATGATGCTAAAGAGAAAAAGGCAAGGGATTTTATGTCATATTGCATGCTTATTTCGAAGGAGGGGAACCATACTCACAGATCTTTAGCGTTGTCAACACTAGCTTTGACTTTGCCCAAAAGACCGTCAACCTGTGCCTGTCAAACAAACATATATCAGAGCAATAAGCCGCTTTTGGCCAGTGCTAGCCCAATGAACCAATCGGGAGCAGCACACATTCAGTTTCCCTGACATCACAAAGTGCCTGGAGCCCTCACTGGAATACAATAAGTGTTGCAAAACATATTTGTGGACATAACACTCTCCTGGGCACTGTGCTTATATTACAGAGACGTTCATGTCGCTCGGATTCTTCCATGAATAGCTACGTATTTGGTTCTATTCCAAATGCACATGGCTAAAATGGGGAGCTGTCAGCCTTCCGTTGGTATTATGGTTTGTAACAATCCTAAACTGCAGCAGTGTCACGTGAACACAGTTCTTCTACAATTTCAGCCAATGGTTTGGAGTGAACTGTCAGTGCTCCACTGAAGAATATGGAGGTGCCAGATCACTTTAGCTGGTGGGCTGTGTGCCTGAGCAGGCGGGGAAGTAGCTAAGTGGTGCTAACTCCGTAAAGCTGGTCACACGTGTGGTGCTACGGACGCCCACCCCTACAGAAACAAGAGGTGGGTAACAAACCCGGGAATATTCGGTTTCACTGTCCTACATCATTCCTTTCCTCTGTCACTTGTCACTTGGCCGCACCAGCCAATCAACCTGCTATCACCTCATTGCGGCACAGTTGTCATTGCCGTCAACGCAGTCAAGCAGGCGTATGAGAAATGGAGCTGTATAAAAATCAAATCTCAATGTCAGGAGAGATGCGTGATCTTAATTCTTATTTTTTGAGGGTTCTTAAAAAGCAAAACCATAACGACTGTGGAAAGAGTATTCATGTAGCCTGGCTTAAGACCAATAATCCCTATAGCTAAATCAATTTGTCAAAAAGCAGAAGAAGCATTTAGCGATATTATTGTGGCCGGCCCGCTCAACTCTAAGAACCTTCAGAGCGTGGACCACAGCAGCGGCGGCCTCTTACCTGATACCGTTTGTAAAAGAGAGGGAGGGAGAAGACACAGATTACAGCTAGCAAGAGGAAAAAGAGAAGAAAGGGAGATAGATCAGCTGTTCTAGCATCATTAAAGAGTTCACAGGACTGGCAGAAGTACAAGTGCAGTAATTATTGTACACAGAGTAATAACTGGGCCACCTGCGTTTCCTTCCTTTCAGATGAAAAGATCCTCACAATTAATTTAGGTGTTTTCATACCCTTATGGAGTAAATCTTGTAGGAGTTACACCCCTATAAAATGATTCCTGTATGAATACGGCGTACTGAGAAAACGGCAATCATTTTCATCAATGTTATCACAACCTACAGCTAATATTTTTCCATAGGTATGTCATAATACAGTGCTTAACAAATTTATTAGACCACCTGTCATAAAAAAAAAAAAAAAAAGAAAACACAAATATTTAAGAAATTTGTCAAAAAAATTGTCGAAAACTAAAACTTATTTTGTTATTTCTTTGGCAAATAAACTGAAGCCACTAAATAGTCCTTATTCACACATAAGAACAAAAAAAAAAAAAAGATTTTGTATGGCCTCCTTTGGCATTGATAACAGCTTGCATTCTTGCAGTCAACCACTGAAACTAATTTTTATGTTCAGGAATGCAAGAAAATAACTGTCATTTGGCATCTTAATCAAAAAAATAATGTGCTTAACTATTTTTTTCTGCTTTTTTGTAAAACGATAAATTCAAAAATTCATGGACAACAACAATAATAATATTTTAGCAATAAGAATATTATTTCAGTTAAGGAGCTCGTGCATACTGTTGAATTAACCATTACAGAAACATAAACATTCTTTTGGTAATTACCAATACAATAACATAAACCTTACATTGGGTTGGGTGGTCTAATAAATTTGTTAAGCGCTGTAAGTTAATGCTGTCAGCAGACGTAACATGAACTTAATGTGCGGTGCTGGAAAGTCGAGTGTCAGAATGTCACTTTGGTATGTTTGTCTATTCAAGCTATGCACCACTGGTTTGAGAGTGATGCTGACAGGAACACGTGCATGCAACCACAATGTCGACTTGTAGGCAGTGGAAAGGGGATGTAAAAATGTGCAGGGGTGGGGTGATGTGAATACGATTGCAAATGGCTGTGGATTGCGCTGGGATAAACAAAGATGGAGCGACTATGATGAGAGAGCTGAAGCGATTATGACGTCACAGCTGATGAAAGCAAAGAGACAGGATTCAGGAGGCGGGGTCTTACCGATGATCAAAAGAGTAAGGCCATTGAAAAGGTCTCCTAAGAAGGTCAGCAGGTACATCAGAGTCAGGAACTGAAATCGCACAAGTAAAACACAAACCATCAGAGTGACATCGACACACAACGCAGTCATCATTCACAAGCCCGTCCTCACAATTCCATCAAATCACTGCCTGCAGTGTAGCAAGCAACCGGATACCCCATGTTTCATGTGACACATACAGCTGGTACAGAACTAAGCCAGTAAATGGTACATAGCAGTGCAGTCACTGGGGCAGTACTACCATCAGATTAGATTGCACTTGCCCTTCTGTTCCTTCAATGCAGAACCTGACTCAAGATTTCTCATGTAGTCCGTTTTCTTTCACGTACGTCTCATGTCACATGCCTCGAAGGTCAGAGTTTAGCGCACAGCGAGCACATATATACCTGGAAAATCAGTGACAGGAGCTGTGCGTCTGTGCAAATTCACAGAGCCATGCACTGAGGTTCACATTTCCCCATGTTTTATATGGGGCCTGGGAAGTTGTGAGGCTCAAGTTGCATCAGTAACGCATCACCAATGTACCCCGCGCCGCGCTGAATTACGCTGCAAAATGCGATGAGATCATTCTTCAGAGATTGCCGAATGACTTCCTAATTCGTAAGCATTTCAGGAAGTACACTGGACCACATAATAAACAAGAGGGAGAGCCAAAGAATGGATGAGAGAGTGAAAGAGGGACTTCAATGAAAAAAAAAACAACAAGCCTTACCAAGTCATTTTGTCTTAAAATAAGACCTAACTTCCTAGTTTTTCTCCCTCAAGTAGAAAGTATGAGCTTATTTTAAGTTACCACGTGCTTGACAAGTGAAATTTTCTTATCCCACCGGCAAATCTTGAAATAAGTCAAAACTGTCTCACCCCATTAGCAAATTTTTGTCTTACTGAGAAAGAAGGTAACAGGGATAAGTGTTTTTAGTCATAATACAAGATTAAACTACAAGGTAAGGAGGACTTCTTTTTCAGTTTTGCAGTGTAGTTGAGAGAGGAGGAGGCAGTAGGTGGGAGGACCGATGAAAAGGTGAATGTGTATAAATTGACAAAACTAATGAATGGAGATGATGAAAAGACACAGCTTTATACAAGGACTCTTCCTGCTGTGATTGTGCCAATTACCTTCACAGCCTTGAACAGGCTCTGACAGGGCTTGGTCTGGGGCCTGCATTTTGATGTTGGTCTTGAACTGTGAGCAGGAACCGATGCGGCCAATTAAGGTCTGCCCAGTGAGCAGGCTAATCATTCTAATACATGGATAGAAGGGCAACACAGTACAAGACTGTGGAATGGGAGCTGTATTCAAGAGAGCAGAGAGCACAGAGAGAGAGAGAGAGAGAGAGAGACACAGAGAGAGAGAGAGAGAGAGAGAGAGAGAGAGAGAGAGACAGAGAGAGAGAGAGAGAGAGAGAGAGAGAGAGAGAGAGAGAGAGAGAGAGAGAGAGAGAGAGAAGAGAGAGAGAGAGGAGAATTGCTTCATCTTCTTGTCTAAAGAAAAAAACTATGAGTAATCACCATTCCCAAACACACAGAACAGGCTATTACTCATTCATTTTCAAGACCATAATCTATATTTTCAGCAACAGAGTGCTATTTTGTTACAATATATCTGAATTTGATGCGGGTGTGTGAAGAAAGTGGTTTTTGCGGTTGAACATTACACATGGGAGAGGCAGAAAAGAGACAGTCACGAGGGAGATAGGAAGATGGAGAAAAGTAAAGACAGTGAGAACGAGAAAGTAAATGGGAGAAAGAGGGAAGAGTGGCCTCCGTTGCAGATGTTTTACCCAACTGTCCTCCAACCATATGCTCAAATAGGTCGTTTATTCTCATTTACTCTGATTTACGACCCATAGGAGCGTTTCCTAAAATCGCGCCCCTACTGGCAGCAGGAAGGTACTGTTAGAATTACAGTTTGAGTTCCACATACATTTTCAGTCATATTTACACTTAAAATAAAAGTTTGGGTAAGGATTAGGGTTGGGGTTATGGTTAGGGCAAGGGTTAGAATTAGGATTAGGTTTAGGTTAGGGATTTACTGATTGCAATGCTGATGATGGAAACCACATTGTAGTTATTTAAATGACCGCTAGTGGTCGCTTAACTCCTAAACGTAACTTTAGGTCGTAATAAGCTGCTGGACAAACGACCTTTGCGGGCGTATTTTGTTGGAGCGTGGCTGCTTCCCCCCCACAACAACGTCTGCGCACGCGAGCCGGGTTTTGTGTTCAACCAATCAGAGAGAAGCTCTGAAATTTCTTGAGCTAATTATATATGCGCCTACTGTCGTGGGAGGGAAGCGAAAGACGTCTGCAGCAGATGCTAACCAACTCCAACAACTTGAAAATGTACAAGAGTGAATTTCTGCAGGTTTCTGCGGGGCCGATCGCTATCATGGTAAAGTCGCTCGATTTCCTTTATGGGCTCATCCAGTCGGCTTTTAATTCTTGAGAACTTTTCTAATAAACTGTAGCATCCCGTATGGCACACAGTTTGCTTGAGCAATATACAGCAGTATTTACTGAAAGAACACAACTTATAATTGAAGGATCATCGAGTTGGCTTTTTCCATAAACATGGACAGACAGATGGATAAATAGAGCCAATGAAGACAGGCCTGTGGAATATTCACTGTGAGATCAGAGGGGGTTTGATGGACATTAATTTGGTAATATACAGTCATTAGTGCTCATAAAGAAATGCTATGGTCTGCAAGGATGGCCACAGTCCTCCATTTCACAAACCTGACAGTTAAAGGAAGGTGTTAATAGAGTGGCTTGCAGCCTACTGCAACCAAATAGCTATACACCAAATCATATTTTTACTGAAATTTTGAACAAAAAGCCAGTATGTCTTTGTCACTTTGCACCCTTGGTACTTTTTTTTGTATGAAAATACTACATGAGATTTTTTTCTCCTGCCAATGCATATTTAAGTATGTATTTGTGTCCTAAATTTTGTTGTGGTTATTCTTACAAAAATATATCGTGCTTTATTTTACAGAGCTATTTGGCAGCTCTGTTTTGATTTGTCCAGCGAATAAAGGCTCAGCAAAATTGGACTGGATTGGATGGAAAAATTGAAGCTGGAAAGATACAATATTTTGTTTTTCAATGGTCAGAGAAGACCACTGCCCTCGATAAGTGTTCTGGACCAGTTCCGATGTTTTATCGTAAATTTGCATGAAGGATTGCTGCCTCACCTTCAGAGAGTCAAACAGACTGTCAACAAACAGGAGCCGCTTGAACTCTGCAATGGCGGACGTTGTCATGACGATGATGCGCTCCATGTAGGTGCCAGCCTGCTCTGCTGACAGGGTGATGTCGAGATCCAGGTATCTCCTACGCAGAGAGTGTAAGGACAAAGTGTGAGGGTGAGGGAGCGTTCATACATGCACAAGCTCACACACGCGCATACACATAATTTATGAGACACACACACACATTAAATCTTTTCATACTCATATGACACAAAGTGACAATCATAGATGATGTTGTTTGTAAATACACAATGACAAAATAGCCAAGTAGAATGCATAGTCAGGCCCACAAATATTTGGAAAATGACAAGTTTATTGTTATTTTAGCTGTCTACATCAACATACATTCGAGTTAAATAATGAATATGACCTCAAAGTGGCAGACTCATCTTTTATTTGAGGTGTTTACAACCAATTAAGGCAATTCCTGTAGGAATTACAGCACTTCCCATATGTGATCCTCCCTTTTTAAGAGATCAAAAGCAATTGGACAGTTGAAAGTTGAACTGTTCTAGGGGTGTGCCATTTCCTCATTATTTCATTTACAAGAAGGCAGATAAAAGGTATGGAGTTGCTTTTAAGTGTGGCATTTACATTTCAAATCTGTTTCAGTTAACTCTCAATATGATGTCTGGAGAGCTGTCAACTGCCAGTGATGTAAGTCATCATAAGGCAGTGAAATCTAAACTAACCCATCAGTGTAATACCAGAAACATGAGGTAAGGACAAATCAACTATTTGGCGCATTCTTGAAAAGAAAGTGTGAACTCATGAGCTCAAGAACACCAAAAGGCCAGAACGAAAATGGATAAAAACTGTCATGAATGATGGATGAATTCTATCCCTGGAGAAGAGAACCCCCTTCACAACAGTTAGCCAGGGGCTGTTAGGTGTATCTGTCAAAGTCGACGATCAAGAGAGGATGTATCCAGAGTCAATACAGAAGGTTGACCATAAGATATAAACCATTTTCAACACTCAGAAACAGGAAGAACAGATTTAAGTCAACAAAAACACCTAAAGAAGCCTTTATAGTTCAGTGACAACAACCCATGAACTGAGGAGCCAAATATCCACTCGCACAAGAATGATGGGAAGAGAGAAGTATGGAGAGGAAAAGAAACTGCACCTGATCAACAGCATACCACATCATTTTTAAAGCATGGCTTCATGGCATGGGTATGTATGGTTTCAAATGGAACTGGTTCCCTTGTACTTATTGATGATATGACTGCTTACAAAATCAGCTGGATGAACTCAAAAACGCAGAGATGTTTTTACAGTGGGCTCCAGAATGACTGGCACCCCTGATTCACAAAAATAAAAAAAAAATACAATTCAAATAATAGCATTTTAAAGCTCAGCTTTTCAATGGCCAGGTGTATTTCATTCCCTAATAATTTAATTTAAAAGTGAACACATAGTCAACAGATGATTTCAAGTGTAGCATCTGCATTTGGAATCTGCTGTTGTTACCTCTGAATATAAAATCCACTTCTGCAAGCTGTCACTGCCAGTGAAGCAAGCCATTATAAGGCTGAAAAATCAAAACAAACCCAACAGAGAAAAAGCTAAACCATTAGACATGGTCAGTTGAACAATTTGGTATGTTCTTTAAGTGAAAGAAAGCACTGGTGAGCTCAGGAATACAAAAAGGCCCGGGAAACCATGGATAAGAACTGTGGTGAGTGACAGTAGAATTCTTTGCCAGGTTCAGAAAAACCTCTTGACAACAATGTACCAGATCATCTCCAGGATGTAGGCATATCAGTGCCAAAGTTAACGATCAAGAGCAGACCTCACCAGAGTACATACAGAGTTTTTATCTCAGGATGTAAACCATTAGTGAGACTCAAAAACAGGTGATTTGCCCAAAAAAAAAAAAAAAAATCTAAAATGCCAGTATAATTCTTGAACAACATCCAGTGGACAGATCCAACAAAGACCAACTTGCATCAGAATGATGGGAAAAGAAAAGAATGAAGCTCTTGACTCAAAGCAAACCTCCTCATCTGTAAAGTATGCCGGCAAACACATACTGGCGTGGGCAGGTATGGCTGCTAGTGGAGCTGGTTCCCTTTTTCAAAATTTATTGGACAGCACTTGCTAGTGCAAATAGACAATGAACCAAAGCATACTGCAAGTGCAACTAAAGGTTTTTAAAGGTCCCCCTCCTTGTCACCAAGTGCACAGCTAATTAGCCCTTACAAACCATATCAAAACCTGTTCCCTTGTGACATCACATGGGGAAATGACTGCCTAGAAGCAAGGGAAAAGAAAGGGATATGTCCTGTTTCTCCAAAAACATTTAATTTCAGGACCTGCCAGGATGGTAAAGTAGCAGTGGTTATCGTTGTTGCCTAACGATAAGGAGATTGGGGTTCATGTCCTGGTCGGCCAGGACTTCTTCACATGGAGTTTACATGTTCTCCCTGAGTATGCGTGAGTTTACTCCAGGTTCTCCAGATTCCCCCACCCCGCAAAAAATGCACTATAAGAATGCTCCTACCATCGCCCCTGACCGTGGCTCTGGCTCTCCAACTAGAGTTACCCCTGGGCACCACACTGTGGCTGCCTACTGCTCCTAAGTGACTAAGAATGGGTCAAATGTAGAGGAAAATCACCCCAGGGGGTTCAATAAAGTATAGCCTTCTACCTTATTTTAAATAAAAACTATGAAGGACCTATTTTGCAATTTCTGTACATCAGGATACTTCGATTGAGTTATCAAGCCTCATCATGGGGGTTGTTCAATTTCTAAGGTCTGGCATTAACAGTTTCTACTTTCCAAGAAAAACCACTTCATCCATGACATGAAATTTACACCCAGCAAACAATCAATCTCATTCCTTTTCATTAAAACTGTTCAAAAGTAAGTTAAAATTTAGTCCATAAATAATCTTGAATCACTACTACTGCCTCCTAAAGACTGCGGCCAAATTCTGTTGGAGGTCCCTGCCCTGAACTCACAATTTAAGAAGCACATTTATTCATGGCAGCTTCTTGCACATAATTACTAACATTCATCAAAAAAGCATAAATCACACAAAACCTACACTTTTAAAATGTGTGGAGTTTGGGCATCATAGTACATCGATTTGAATAAATTATACTTACCTATCAAATGGAAGTCAATTAATGAGTAAAATAAACGTCTTTGCTTTCCTTTTAGCTTGGTAGCATTTCCTGGTTCCCTGCTGACAATTAACAGTTTAAATCAGCATAAGCTGGCCCTGCAGTTAGACACTATGTATTTGACACTTCCAGCAGCTGTCCACCAACTGGCCACCAGATTATTCTACAAGCTCAATCTGCTTTGACCAAAATACTTACTGTGAACAGCCAGAAGTTCTGGTAACAGGTCAAATCAGATCAGCTAGGAAACCCAGCTGTTCTGAGCTGGATGTTTCACTTAGTTAAAAACATGTGAAAAGCATTTTCTTGCATTTTATACTCTTAACTATATTTCTGTGACTTGTCTTTGCTTAACAAGATACTTCAAAATTTACCAATGTGGTGAGGAATTCTTCCTTATAATGCAAAATTTATCTTATAATCAAGTATCCAAACTATGATTTAATTTCTCATTTCCAGACTAAAGTTCCAGCGCAGACAGCAAATCTTTAGCAGTGTTACAGGGAAGGTCATTGTTCTGTAGTGTTGAGCAACGCCGGATAAAGCTGATGTAACGGGGCCTACTCACTGGAAAGGGTGCTTGCCGTCGTTCCACTGTAGAACGTGCAGGACCTTGTAGTAGAGGCGCACTGAGATGGTGAAGCACATGGCTAACAGGGACACGGTGGCGATCACACTGATGATGCTGAGCTGAAACAGTGACAGCAGCCCCACCACCAGCCCCGTGAACACCATGCCTGTCCTCTCCATGTCCCGCCAGTATATCAGATCCGCCACTGGAGATAGTGAGAGAGAGAAGGGGGGGATTCAATTTGATTCAGTCATATTAGTGTGTGGGAGGCACAAAAATCCCAGGCCTCAACCTCAAAGTACCATGAGGCCAAAGTAGAGGAAAGTAAGTTAGTGTAGACAAAGATGGAGGGGGATGGGAAAAAGATTTTGCAGGGTATTCAGACGCAATTCTGAGCCAAATGGCCAAGAGGAGCAGGCCAAATTCTCCTAGGAAGCCATGGAATTGCATAATTTCATATGATCTGATTTCATTTAAACAATTTAAACGATCATCAAACACATGCATTGCTTCCAACCCCTGAGTAAAGAAAAGTGTGAGAAGTCCGGAGTCATAATCAGTTTCCAATTACTAGTGGTGAAATCCACCGTAACGCATACGAAATTGAAAAACCTCCATGCAGGAGGACTTGAGAGTTGACAGGTATGCGTTATTAATGAAAACTGGCCACACCTGATAATGTTGAGAGTTTTTGGAATTTCTGTAATGGTAATTTAAATGAATGACTGAAAAAGGTAAAGAATTAACCTATTCATGCTCATTTTAACTTTTAACTGGTGACACCTGATGGTCCTTAGGATTTCTGGAGTAAATTAAAGTTAATTTATTAAGATTGAAAACAGGTCATGACCAATCATTATTTGTAAGGCATGGTTTGTGCTTCCCTTATTGCCAGTTCACCAGCCACCCCTGCCTCTGAACCGGCAGCAGCTAAGCCTCTTCTCCATTCAAACCGGGGCCCTTGCAGGCCTAACTGGCCTGTGGATAGGCTGAGTGGACATGTCTTGGGTAGTCTCAAAGAGCAAGGAGCAGAGCTGAGAGAATTCAGCCCCAGATAAATATAGACGGACAGAATGAGGGACAGGGTGCCTGGAAGTTGGGAGGGCGGTTGGGTGCGGGAGACCAGGAAAATGAACGTCGCCTTTAAAACACCTGCTGCCAGGCCTCAATCACAGCTGCCCCACTATCCTTCCCACCCCATCCCATCCCCCCACTGCCTACCTCCCTCCCCTCCTCCATCAGTCTGCAACACATGTTCTCAGTTCAGCCCTGACAGCCGGCCTCTGGGGGCTACTTGGACACGGGATTCTAAATTTGACAGGACCCCCTTCCCTACCCCCTCCCATTGCCCGTGATCCTCCCCCCCCTCGACTTTCATTCAGAGTCTGCCAGACGGTCAATAAAGCTGCCCTTTTAACATTTAACATGGCCAGTATTACACAATTACACAATCAGCACTGGTGGTGATATCAGCTCTGTTCAGATTTGATCGATTTCTCTGGAGTTCTATGCATGTGTACAGGAAGGACATGCAGTCTGATAGTAAATCCTTGACCTCCCCCTTTGTTGAGGTGTTGCACTGTCCAATATTGTCTGAGCATAACTGACACACAAAGCTTGGGACAATGCATGGCCAGGGTGAGTTTTAATAACATTAAACAGGTAGTATACATCGTACGTCCAGCCAACTCTAAACATTTAATCTTTAACCTCTATCAAACAAATTCACGACAGGAAGAGCAGCTAGTTCGAAATAGGAGTTTTGCTCTCGTGTGGCCTATAATGAATCAATAAGTACACAAATGGATTGAATTATTTCTCTACACACAGAGTTGAAAGGTCAAGTTTCATTGATCCCCGTCTCTGCTGAACTGTGCCAGCATTGACAGAGAATTAACCCTTGCTTTCAATGATTTCTCGCACTTTAGGACAAAAGGTTGTGATAATCAGTAGGACGTCCTTTAAAGACAAACCAAAGAGCAAATTCACCATTCAGAAAGTACTATTTTAGCCAGTTTTATATCAAAGGGGTATACTCCCACATCAACTGATGTCTGTGATCAGGAAAAGCACAGTACACTGACCAGGGCCCATGAGCCAACCAGCACTGCTACCCACATTACACACAAAGCCTCGGATACCACAAAGCACTATGTAGTTAAAAATAAATGGCACTTCACCTTTCTCACCAATTCGCCCATGTATCAACACCTATGTTTAGTACAATTTACACCATTATGCTCTGCGGGTTCCAAAATGCGCCCTATGGTAACGAGGCAAGCCCTAGACGATAAAGCTTTCTCCAGTAACAGGGGTCATACTACAGATTGCGTATTACTGAGAGACAGGCGAGTTAGAGCTTTACGTGTGCAAACTGGCCGCCCATTAAAGGGCCAAGATGGCGGCAACCTCAGTGTGAGCTAACTCTAGTACAAATTAAGTGCGTATCAGATTTTTTGATGACAATAAAAGCCATGCAGGGCCACCGCACGCATGCACTCACTCCGACTGTCATTCAATCACACTCCCATAACCTATTGCTTACAGTCTCACACACATACATCCATTATCTCCTGCTCACAATCTTCCTCACGCACATACAAACACAAACTCAAACACAAGTGCACAAAGCAATTCCAACAACAAGTCCTGTTACTCTCAAAGGCAACACCCTGAATTAGGCTCGAGGAGATTTTAATACATCAGGTATTGCCCCAGTCACTCAGTTTTACCCACTTTCCCTACTCCGCCTGCCCCATACTGCCCCTACAGTCTCACCTCTCACCATTTGGGCACTGCTGACACAACCTTCTCAGCACAAACAAAGCCCCATAAACCTGTTCAGAGGGAGCTCTCAGTGCTACCGCAAGGGACAAGGGCTGCTCAGCCATGCCCTGTACGATAAGTGTAGGGCGACGGACATTCATCACCCTCCAATGGAAAGCCTAACCTGCCCCCCTCCCCCAATAGGCTGACATTAGACAGACGGTCCTCATACGCAGGTTCCTGGGCAGACGCAAAGCTGGTTAGCTGTTACCCTCTACACGCCGCACCTCACCTTTGCTGGACATTGCTGCAGTTGGTCGGCCTCTTTTCAGACTCCCTCTCACTGAGTGCTCTTGCAGCAAACGCCTCTGTCTCCGCTCTCTGGATCTCTCTCTCTGTGCACAGCTCTCCCTCTGTCTGTTCACAGCTAACTCTGGACTCTACCGCCCTGTCAGCAGTTACTGGCCCAACCAGACTAATTATATCTGCCCAGTAGTGCCCGCCCCCCCAGGCACACACACGCTCTTTTGAAACACACGTATACCCGTACACTCGCGACACACCCCCCAAAAACATATGCGCGCATGTACTGTACGTACAATCCTGAAATACACACACCTACAAATGAACACTTCTTAAGAATCTGAGTAAACACAAAATACTGCTTTTAAATTATCATTTCATTTATTGAAAGTAAAGAGTTATTCAAAATCTGTATCACCTATGTGAAAACATAACTGCCCCCCTAAATCTAATAAGTAGTTGGGGCCACGTTTGTTGTCAAAAACTGCAATAGTTTGCACTAACTGGCAATGAGTCCTTCATATCACTCTACAGGTCTTTTTGGCATAATCTGCAGCCCACTGGCGCAGTGATTACTACTGTTGTCTTGCACTAAGGAGGTTCTTGGTTCGAGCCCCGGCCGGAGCTCTTTCCATGGAGTTTGCTTGCTGTCCCCATGTTTGTGTGGGTATCCTCTGGGTATTCTGGTTTCCTCCACCCAGAAAAACACGCAATATAGGACCACTCCTGCCAGTGCCCCTAACCAAAGAACTGGCCTTAGAACTGGAGTTGGTCCCCGAGCGCTGCACTGTGGCTGCCCACTGTTCCTAAGTAACTAGGATGGGTTAAATGGTGAGGAATAATGACCCCCCAGGGCTCATTAAACTATGTCTTACATCCTTTGCAGAATGACTTTAATTCAGCCACATCGAAGGGTTTTCGAGCACGAGCTACCTATTTAAGGTCATACCGTCCAACAGGGGTAGCAGCAATCATGCCGGGGTGTGTCTCGTGAAATTGAGCCCATTTAAATTTATTTAACTGGTTGATTTAGTAACTAAGGGGGCAATTAGTTTTTCACTCAAGGCCAGGTAGGACTGGATAGCTTATCCTTCAATTATAATAAATCATTATTTAAAAACCGGATATTGTTTGCGCTCAGATTATTTTTCTCTTATATTAAAATTAGTTTGATTGTCCGAAACATTTAAGTGTGACAAAAATGGAAGAAATTGGCAAGCAGCCAAATACTCTTTCATATCCCTGTAAATGCCGCGAGTCACTTTTCAAATACTTATGCACTGAACTATATGTTTTTGACCTCCTGTTTTTCACTCACGTCCTGTGTTTTTAGCCTGCAAGTTCATCTCCTGTGTGCACACACAGACAGCAGGAGCTACAGTAGCTGAGATAGCCATTGGCTCACGCAGAAATTGAGGAAATCTGTCTCAGATTCTCAGTGCCTAACTGGCCTCCGCTCCAATAGGACCCAGGAGGGTCATCACCATGGTGATAATGGAGCAATCCACAGCAGCCAAGCCTTATGTGCTCCTTTATGTGTGAGCCGATCGGTGACAGCCTCTACCTTTCTATATCAGGCTATGGACATAATGACTGGTCGATTTATTGTAGCCCCCGGGCGAAGTCGGGCGGCTACTGTGGATTCATACTTGTCATCTCCGTCGCCGTTGCCGCGTCCACGCCTGTGGACACTTCATTTCATTGTGAACGCTCTACAGGCTGTAGTTTTTGACCGATTATGTTCATATTTGGTATGGACATGTGTAATACTTAAGTAATGACACCTATCAATTTTGGTTGCCATGGCAAGAGCATTGGCCGAAGAATGCGCAAAAAAGGGGAGAAGCGGGCTTTCGGGGGCTATGCCCATGCGACTGCCGGTGATCGGACTATCTAGTTTGTTTATCATCATAGTCACTTAAAGACTGCTGCACTTAACTGGAATGTATTTGGTAATTAGGAATGGTTTTTGAGATCTTAACAGACCATTTCAAACTAATCTGCGTGATTCCTTCAGCAATGCTATTCTGAGGACAGGCATTATTTTATGCCATGTGAATGCCAACTCAATAAAGGAGAACTGGGCCAGTGTATCCTCAATCACTGGCTACTGACTATCCGTCCATCTATCTATTATCAACCATCTTAGTCAAGAGCTTATGCTAGCATCCAGTGAGATAGAGGCAAGAAATATGCTACAGATATATTCCCAATCCATCACAAGGCACACGTCTTCACACATCATTTACTCGCATACTAATACAGAGGTGAGCACTGAGGGTCAAATCTGTTCACTGGCGCTCATGTTAACGCTTGGCCTTTAATTACTTAATAAGCTTAATTAGCCAAATCATTCATGAAATCTAACATTTTAGATGCATTTCTTAAAAAGCTCTTGAATGACCACCAAACAATGTTCTTATATCTCTAAATGACACATTTTACTGTGATCTAAACAGTAATCTCATGCTTGTTTGTGAAGCCAAATAGCTAATTCAGTCAGGATGATCGGTGGTAACAAAAACTTGTATACATCCTGGCCCTCCAGGACTGGAATCGTCCACAAATGCACTAATACCTATTTGCCTACCATTCATGTTTTTGAAAAATGAAATATTCTGAATGTGAGGGAAATTTTTTAATAATTATTGTACTGACAAGGTAAGCAGGAGCAGAAAATTTTATGCAGAGTGTGTTTGTTGTTTTTAAACATAACCAACGGTTCTATTTGCATAATAATAATAATAATAATAATAATTTATTACCTCCTAAAAGAAGATTACAATGGCACAGAGACAAGGTTTAAGACATTACAAGACAATTTAAAAATACACATTGACAATGACATAAAATTTTAAAACATTAACACAAACAAGAATTTGACCACAATTATATACTATTACAAGTAAAAGACTTTACGAGTGATTTGGCGAGGTTGAAGCACCGGGAGTTTTTAATTTTAAAGTTGGGCATGAAAATAAGGTTTCTCAGGGAGTCAACAACACCATCTGCATTATACGTTGTATTAAAATGAACTTTTAGACTCAAGGAATTATTTATACCAATTGGCTGATGCTACACACATAATTTGGGTGCAGTCTGTGACACTATGGAGAGTTTTGACCCTGGAAGATCTGTACAGAGCTATCCCTGTGCTGCAGGGCTTCAAAAACTGATATCTTCATGGAATGCACATGAAATTGAAATGGAAATCAATGCGAAGTCAATAGCAGATTGACAAAAATATTTAGGTTAAAAACTCACAGTATTTTACCTAAAATCTGGAGGTACAGCCCATCACCTTCTGATAGGTTTAAGGCCAGGAGATGCTGCTTGCTGACTGGCTCTTCCTGAGTGTTCCGGCGAATAGGAGAAGTCGATGCGGATGATGCGGCCTCAGTGATCTCACTTCCCGGCTGATGCGCAGACATGAGCAACTCCGTTGTGGTTTCCATAGCAACAGCAGCTTCTCCTACAGGGAAGTTATTAGCGTGCCGGGCAGATCAGAGACATGACATCATTCAGAAGGCTTACACTGGTGTATTGTCTTTTAACTATACTCGGGGACACATTCACGGCATCTCAAAATTGTAAAGACAAGCCACCTCTGCAAAAACAGAGTCAGGTGAATATCATCTCATGCTTCCCAATGAGATTTAGTTTAAGGTTTCACACATGCTGAAATAAACAAAATCTGTCCTGTTCAGGTGTTTTTAAGGCACAGTGCTCGACATAATGCCACAAATCAAAATAATGAGGTTATACCACTACCTATTGCCATGGGGGGGGAATCTCACGTAGTGGCTTTGAAACTGAGAGAACTACTGATAAAAAAAAAAAAAATGAGGTAGGCTCACGGTACATCAGACATTTGAAAATCAGCTTGCTGACATGAATCTTGATATTACAAAAATGAATTTGCATTCTTTGATAATTGTAAAATATTTCAACAACAAAAACCTCAACACTACACATCCCAAAGCAGGTCATTATGAGAACAAGGCATGAAAGAGCTTTGATAAGAAACACAGTTTCGCTGTTGTCAGTGTTAAAATATTTAAAAGTCTAGCGCTTGGTCCTGTTTTTAATGCGCCATTAGCTATACACTCCATACATTTGGCATGAACTGGGGCATTATTCAGACGCAGACCTTTAGTGGGCTTCAGACAAAGGGGATATCTAAATGATGACGTCATAAATTTGAGGCACAGGATTCAACGCAGTGCTGCGTTCACTCCAGCAATACAATGTTTACAATGCTATCACTAATAGAGAGCTGCTTTCTGAGATGCATCATTGTCCCCGGCCATGTTCTCATTTTTATCCCAGCAGCAGTAAATCATTGACTCATGCTATCAGTAACCCATCCTCCGGACGAGCACATTACAAGAGGAGAACATTATCTGCAGCTTTGAATATTATTTCCATGTGTTTAATCATTGTACAATGCTGCGCCAAATCTTATTTTACTAATGCCATTTCAAAAATTCAGCTCATACACTGAATGTTAAATACTTCCACCGCTTTACCTCTCTCCAACCAGTCAAATAGCCTTCTCCTGCGCAAATGATAACGACTCAGGAGGTTTCAGCTAGCCTGGATTCAAGCACGTACACACAGGCACCACGCTCAAACAAAGCATAAATAATGAAATCCAAACTGAACACTCAGCATAATCTGAAAGTATGAGACACCAATAGATGACAGCAGTATGTATAATTCATAAGGCCAAGTGCTGGGGCCCTTAGTCTCTTACTCTTGTGAAAAGCATGGGCGTGCTCTCCTGTGATTCCCCTCGCCCCATTTCCCCCAGCTCCTCACCAGTTATGTCGTCTTTTTGGCTGTATTGTTGAAGGCCTGAGGTCTCCTCCTCCTCCTCCTCCTTTCTGCTTGTACCATCCCAAACATTGCTTTGAGGTTCTGAATCAGAACCACGGGACGGTGGCAGAATTCTTTGTTCTAGGCTGGGCTCAGACGGGGTCGGAATTCCCAGCTCTTGGCTGGGCTCGGATGGGGTAGGGATTCTCAGTTCTAGATTGGGTTCGGATGGGGACGGAGTTCTCGATTCTAGACGGGGTTCGGATGGGGGTGCCAATTCCAGGCCAGGTTCAAACGGGGGTGGGAGTGGGATTCTCATATCTAAATCTGGTCTTGGAAGCTGTCGGGGGGGATGCTGGAACGGAGGTTGAGGCATGTCCCTCTCATGCCCCTCCACCGACATGTAGGCACGCTGCTCCCACTCCAGTTCGGGGGATTCGGCGGGCACCAGGCTTTCGCGCGCATCCACTCGGTTCAGCGAGGCCCGTCCCGACCGAACCCCGCCCCGTCGACGGCCCCCTCCCATGGAGTCTCGCCTGGACACCCTGCCCCCCTCAGACTCGGTAAAGGCGATGTACGAGAAGGTGAGCTCCAAGGAGCTCTGTCTCGGGGTCCCCCACACCGACGGGCTACTGGCGGCCCCTTCATCGTCCTCACCCCCGTACTCATCCTCAGACCACTCCCGCGCCGTCTGCAGTTCTGGGAAATCCGACTCCTCGTTCCCATCTGTGCATGCAAGGAGATAGACGAGTTTGAGCCTAAAACTATTTCTTTAAACCGATGGCTAATCTCCATTTACTTGGAGATTCAATTGCATTTGTTGACAAAAATCATCAACACAACGAACACAGTCATGGACAGGCACAATTAATTTATGTCATTCATATAGTTCGTTAATTTTGTATATTTAACTCTTTTCCCCATGGACTCCCCCTCCCTTTCCCCATGATGACTACAAATGACGACCCCACTGGAGGCTGGGGAAAAGGTCCATTGATATACATATAGGCATCAAATGTAGTCATTATGGGGAAAAGAGTTGCATACCTTGCTGCAGCACTGAACCAGCCCACAAATTCATGAAAATTTAGATAGTAGTCCAGTCTTCCGTATTGTAACGTGAAGTACCATGTCAACCAAACAGCATGGGTCTTTGTGGCACTGATTACCAAATAACACTTAAAAACACCAACCCACCGAGCCCTAAACAGGTAGCGACGATAATGGCAAAGAGAACTATCAGCTCCTGTCAAAATTTGTAAATGCTGAAGTTAACCGATCATTCAATTCTACATTGAGACACAGCTTTATTGCTTCAGAAACCTTACATCTTTGTATCTGCTGCATAATCCTTACATTAAATCTGCTGTCTTTTTGAAGTTCAGGACTTATATCAAAGAGAGAGGTCTGACTGACTGTTTTAACATTGATGGCTTCTCTCTTCAAGTTGGACTGCGAAATAGTACTGCTCAGTGCTTAGACGTCTCAGTGGTGAACTTAACTGAAAGTGATATATTGAGCATAGTGGTCAACCTTCCTCACCTGCAGTCCCTGACAATGGAGTATATTGCTTGTATCAGTGTTAAGAGAATTCGAATGATGTTGATGAAAACCCCTTTCATCAGATTCCTGTCTGTGACTCCGGCACTACAGTCACACTCAGCCTGGTTCCATTTAACTCAGGAATTCCCCCACTTTGGTTCAGTAATTCTGAGAAGCTGTGAAAACTTCCTGGAAGGGTAATAGTATTTTAATGATGAACCTGTTAATTTCCCAGGAAGAAGGCTGTTGTGTAATATTGTTAAAAGTGCATGAAGATAATCATATCTGAAAGTTACTAAGTCTTGCCAAATTTGATAATTCCGTTTGATTACATTTAATATCAAAGGAAATTCGTTGAAATTCATGTGTTGGTAGTCTTTTCCGGAACAGAATCTCTTTTCATTTGAGCATTGTTACTCTTTGTTTAACTTGTGTTTGACTTCTGAAACTGCGGAGACTTCAGTGGTTCACAGTTACATCACGTGATACCTTTGTTGTCCTCGGCCAAGTATTTGGTAATACATGGAGTGGTTTATTTTCTCTTATAGACGACAGCTGTCCATATCAGTTCAGTATGTGTAAAACCATTCATTGGCATTAAACTTTGTTTAGCAAAGTGTTATTTTTTTTTAAATGTCATAGCTAGGGGGTGGGTTTCTTCGGCATTTTCGCTTTACAATATATGTAGCATAAGCCATAACTAATAGACCATTTCAAAGTAGTTTTTTAACATTTACGTTTTTTCTTGTTTTTTCAAAACAAATACAAGGTTTTGATACAGATTGTTGAGCTGCATCAAATTGTGGTTTGTGATTTTACATTACCTCTTTCAAACTTGTTCATTCAGATTTTAAAGTAAGAGAGTTAAAACGACCGATATTCAAAAATGTCCTCTTTGTGGATTGGTTCAATCTGGCTGCAAGGTATCCAGTCAAAACCAAAATAATGCAATAGTACAATTGAAGTTAAAAGTTGACAAGGACTTCGGCATCATATACAGTCATTACAGGAAAAAGAGCTAAATATTTTCAACATTTGTGGAGTTTGCTTACCAGCTAAATTGGCTTTAGATTTCATGTGCTGCAAAAGTATGTAAAACCTGCTAATTATTTGCACACAGTATTTTGGAGAGTGCCGACAAAACCCATTTACAAAACTAAAAGACATGGAATGATATGGACATGTTCGAGCCACACATCAATCCTGTTCATTCTTACCATCAGTACAGGGAGGAGTGGAGTCAGGTGTTGAGGAGACAGAACCAAACTCCTCTGAAAGAGGAGAGAGACAAACAGAGGGGAAAATGGAGAGAGGGAAACATTTATTAGCACTGTGTAGTGTATGCAGGGCTCTCAACTTTCACGCATTCGGCTTGAGTTTAAATGACATACACACGTTCCCGCGCTGTAGTCAGAAATTATTCAATCAGTGCATTTGTAAGAGATTCTCAGGTGGAATTGAAGTCCTTGTCCATTGAAGTTTATCAGTTTCACATGCGTTTCGGTGGATTTCGCCACTAGTAATATGGAAATCAATTATGATTCCGGACTTCTCACACTTTTCTTCACTCAGGGGTTGGAAGCAGTGGAATTGCATAAAAATGTTTCAAATGGTCTTATTTAATTTAAACAATTTGAATGATCGTGAAACACAAGCATTACGTTGATTGAATGATTACTGACTACAGCACGGGAACGTGAATGAAGCACTAAATCTCACGCCGAATGCGTGAGAGTTGGCAGCCCAGTGAATGTTACGATGTGACTGTTACCGTCTTGCCTGCACTGAGGAGCTGCAAAAATAACTAAACTTTCAGAGCAGAACCTCTGTTCTTAAGCAGTATTGCCAAACACAAGAAAGACTAATCCTTAATGGGAAGAAAGTCCACAACATTGTTCATTCAGTGAACCAAGGTTTGTGAACCATTCTGCAACGGGTGAATGCAGAACTAGAAGGTGATTCCAGGGCAAGATTGACTAATCTACTGTCTGAACCAGGGGGGCCAACCCCAGTCCTGGAGACCCGCAGTGTCGGCTGGTTTTTGATGTTACTCAGTACTTGATTGATGTATTAAAGCAGTTGATTACTCACTTAACTTATCTCACCAGGTGTTTTAGGTTTAAATTGGGTCGAGAAAACTTTCAGCCAACTCGTTAATCACAGATTTTGAAATGGCTTGTAATGTGTAATTGCAGGGATGGCCAACCCTGGTCCTGGAGAGCCGCAGGGTGTGCTGAGTTTGGTTTCCTCCACCCAATTTAAACCTAGAACACCAGGTGAGATAAGTAATGTGTGTAATCAACTACTTTAATTCATCAATCAAGTACTGAGTAACACCAAAAACCAGCAGATGCTGCGGCTCTCCAGGACTGGGGCCGGCAACCCGCAGTCTAAATTGATAATGTAATTAACACTGCGGTTATAAGTAAGATGGCATTGTTTATGTGCACCCTTTTCTCACTACAGGCTTTGCTAAAGTTAAAACTGATCAACCATACCCAGTGCCCTGCCTGGTCATAACTGGGTTTTCTACTATAAGTAGAAATCATGATCATCAATATCATTGTAACATGATTATACATTCTTTGTGAAAAACTCTAAAATACAAGGATTAGTGCAACTACGGATGCTTAAAAAAAAAGTTAAGCAAAGAGATATTTTTATATGGCTATCAAATTATCATGCAGTTTAAACTGGCTTTTTACAATGGTGTCAGAGACATCCAAAAAGGATTCATGACAATGAGCAGTTAAAAGGTCAGTTTTTAAGACGCTCCTTCCCTCCAGGCAGCAATATCAAGCTTTTGAGCCGCAGCTAAAGGAAAGCTGTCAGTCTAATCTAATATTTGTTCTTTCAGCTGAACGGTATCTAGTAACACACACAGCTCAAGGGGGGGAAAAAAATGGCCACGTCCATCACAACCATCTGGTCGCAAACGCTTCGTCCTCAGCCGCCAGTTAGTTTCTATCAATTTATTTCCAGAGAGGAAGCTAGCAGGGGTTCGGTCATCAAACCACTCATGAATAATTAAGAGGGGCCAGGCAGTGGCTTCAGCCTTTCATCCCTACATGCGTGCATACTGTATCTTCTTTGCGACCACCAGCTTTGTTCTGCGAGTTTGCTGCAGTGAAGGAGGCCAAAATTTGCCCAAACTGATGCTAGCCTAGCGCTACGCTGCCCTGAATGTGGGAGGCCTTAGCAACACTAGCTTTGTAGCATAGCATAAATCAGTCGGTCACAAACAAGGATGGCAACACCGCAGCAATGAGCAATGAGCGTACACACTGGCGCACTCACACACACACACACACAAATAACCGGCTGAATCTGAGGTCAAGACGCTTCATGAGGAATGACGCAAAAGTGAAGGAGGCAATTAAGAAATTAAGATCTGTCTCACACTTGCATTCGCACTCGCATACGCCCGCACGTACCCCACACGCAAAAACCCTCGCAGACAGATCAAGCACACGCACACAAGCTTCTAATAAAAATGTACACATGAAATATCAGTGGAATTGACAACAGCGATCAGAGAGGTTTGCCCGTTCCTTCTTCCCTCCTCGCCAGCTGAGCACGGCTACATGATGTGTTTACGCTTGCGGTCACAGAAGAGAGCAAGAGCGAAGGAGAGAGGGAGGGTGACAGACAGAGTGAGGGAGAGAGAGAAATAAAAGGATGAAAGTAGACATGCAGATAGACAGAGAGATGAACAGGTAGGCGGGGACGCTGTAAGAGAGAGGAAGGCGTACGCACTGCAGTGGGAGAATCCTAAAGCTTGTCCCATGCTCCATCAAGGCACCGCCGGGCCCATTCGGTCTGGAGTCCCCCCTATTCTCCTGGCTGATCTCTCTCCTGTGGATCTCCCTCTCGTCCGCTCCCTCTCTCTCCCCCTCCCCTCCTTCTCTTCCTTGTTCTGTCTGTGCACTGCCGCTTCTCTCTCTCTCACACACTCACTCTAATGTACGCCACACACCCTCCCTCTCTCCAGTGCCCCTCCCTCTCCTGTTTTCCCTCTCATCTCACCCCCTCCAGGACTGCAGGAGAGCAGAGCTGGGCAGAGAGAGAGAGGGAGGGATAGAGGGATTGTGTATGCCTGCATACGCATATTTTTGCCCTTGTTGTTAACGTGTAGCTGTTAGCAAGTGCCTCTGAGTATGAGGGCCAGTCGTCATCTGTGCTTTGTGTGAATGTGTGTCCTGCTTTGTTCTCTAGTGCTGAGAGAGCAGCAAAAATACACACTAATATAGAAGGACAAATTTAGTACTATGCATGAATAAACTGACCAAATATGATCCCTCCTCACTTTTCGCAGCAGAACAAACATTTTTGTAGACATGTCACCTGTCACCTTCATCTTCATAATTCAAGTGACTGCACAAAGGAATTCATAATTATTTTATAATAAATATTCTCCATACTGGCACTTGAGTATTCTGCTTGGTGAATCACTGCAGAAGGACAGTCAGGGAATTTCCATGTTGCTTGATT
Organism: Gymnothorax javanicus; assembly: GCA_029692085.1. Lineage (NCBI taxonomy): Eukaryota > Metazoa > Chordata > Actinopteri > Anguilliformes > Muraenidae > Gymnothorax > Gymnothorax javanicus. Next base: position 12,116,817 of record CM056195.1, on the reverse strand, counting down.
GGAGCTCTCGGGCCCCCTTGCTACCATAGACTGTAAACAGTCAATGCCTTAATACACTATGAACGGGAATGATCATGTGACATGACACGTGACCCTCACAGCAGAGCCGAGGCAACCTCAGTCCACAACCTTTTTAACAGAGGGGGGTCAAACCAGGGGAAGGGCTTCCACCTGAATATCACAGCTGTCAAAGCAGTTTCCTGATTTACACTCCTGAATAGGGTAATATGTAGGTAAATGACAGTAGGCAGCCATTAAAAAACTATCATTATGAGACAATATGGCAACATGCATGATAAAATTCCACCAAAGCTCACATCAATGCCTTTTTTTTAAACATCATTTTTACATTTAAAGGCAGACTTAAGAGGATTAAACAAGATTATTGAGAGAATTACAAATATTCTATTCAGAAATATTTGTGAGTAGTTTGTGGGTGTTACGTTGTTCAATTGTCAGCGCCGTTTCAGAAGTAGGAGAAAAGCTGTCATACTCTCAGGTCCTCATGATTACTCGAAGTTTGCTGGGGAACACAAGTGCAGGAGTACAACCCCACACGTCACAGGCAGAATTTATGTTTGAGTCACTAATACCAACCAATGGATCGCTGCAGTGAGGGATTAAAGTGTCCCAAAGCACTGTGACGTCATTATTGCCTGCACATGTATTCCAAGGTTCATAATCCTCTGCATTGCCGTTACGAAACTCAGACGTGCCGATTTACCCACCTGGTGGGTGTCTAGTGCTCTAAGCTCATTTGAAAGTTTAGCACTGGGAGAGGCAGCATTAAATAGAGGGAGAAAGAGGGAGGGAGCATAGCAGTTGGAGAGAGACAGAGAGAGGGATGGGTAAAGCATGTTGTCGGATAAGGGCACAGAAATAGACAGGCTAATTGCTGGAGGGACAGGGAAAATACAGGGCTCAGTAAGTGGCCACGTACACTGTAGACAGAGGACGGTGACAAATGCAGGGTACTGAGAGGCTGAATGATCGCACTGAAATTATCATGAGAGCCCTGTCTGAACCCTACTGAACCCAGCTTTACTGTCAACATAACCCAGCATTAACTGCTGATTCAACTGCTCCAAAAATTTGCATCCTCAGCCAGGGAGAGCTAACCAGCCACCAGAACCAAGAGCAGGCTTGTGAAGAAGGGGAAGGGAGAGAAAGGGAGCTGGACCAGGAGGTGAAGAAAGAGAGGAGTCATGAGAACGAGCAGGAGAGCCAGTAATGTGGAGGTGCCTTCCCTCCTGCGGCAGCTGGTGAAAGAGACTGGCAAACTGCTCACCTTCTTCTTAAAAGGGGAGAGGGCCGAAGGAGTGGCAGGGGACCTTCCAGATGAAGAAAGCGACGACGGGGTCGTGCCCAGCCCCTACCTGGACCGACCCATCCTGGAGAAGCACGTGGCCGAGGGCGAGACCAAATGGGGTGCCAGCTATGCCGTGGCCAGCATGCAGGGGTGGAGGGTGCATATGGAGGATGCCCACACCTGCACCCCCGAGATGGATGGAGGTCCCGCAGGGTGGAGCTACTTTGCTGTGTTTGATGGGCATGCTGGCAACATGGTGGCACAGTACTGCTCCCACAACCTCCTGGATAACATCCTCGCCACAGGTAGCGCATCCCTCACAGACAGTTTGACAGATGAAGACAGTGTGAATAGAGTGTGGTTTGCAAATATTTGGGCAATGGCACGATTTTAAAGGACTGCAATTAATACATGGCTCACCCATTCTGGATTTGAATGTCCTCAAAGCAAGGCCTCAATGACAAAAACTATTGAGAATGATGTTATAAGTTCTGATAAAGTTTGTTGTCCTCATGAGCAACTCTCTGCTGCTCACCACTTTCCCGTCATGTTTCACTTAATTTAAAGTATATACAGAGAGCACCATAATTCATTAGACAATGATTTTTTTTTTAATTTTTGGTTCTGTATTCTAACAGGTTTAATTTGAAAGATACGTTGACAGTGAGGTTGAAGTGCAGACTGTCAGCTTTGAGATTATTTTCACCATATCCAATGAATCATTAAGAAATGACAGCACCTGCTGTACATAGTCATCACCCCATTTTCTGGCAGATCAAAAAATATTGGATAGTTTACAAAGCATGCAGTAACAATTTTTGTATTTGGTCATGTATCCTTGTCTGCTTGAAGTCTGTGACACATCACCAGATGCTGGGTATTTTCCCTTGTAAAGCTCTGCCAGCTCTGCACTGCAGCCATCTTTAGTCTCCACTTCAGCTTATAAATCCCATGACTGACTCAATCAACAGAACAAAAATGCCCAAAAAGTGTCACTGTCCAATGAGTTATGATGCTTACTTTTTTTTTTTTTTTTTACAACCAAGGACATGAGCTCTTGTAAAATCCAGCATGGGCTGTGCTATGGTGCCTTTACTGTATATCAACATCAACATCCTTGTAAAATCAGAGACAAATGCTGAGTGCATGAAGAATCTGGCCTTTGCATGTGCAAATGCTTTTTCCTACCCTCCTATACCAGGTGCGGTGAAAGACGAGGAGGACCAAGAGGAGGTAATGGAGGGGATCCGTGAGGGGTTCCTTCGCATCGACAAGCACATGCACAACCTGGCACGACGGGAAAATTGGGACCGCAGTGGCTCCACGGCGGCTGCTGTCCTGATCTCCCCCAGCCGCATTTACTTCATCAACTGCGGTGACTCGCGGACTTTCCTCTGCCGCGACGGGCAGGTCAGCTTCTACACCGAGGACCACAAGCCCTGCAACCCGCGCGAGAAGGAGCGCATCCAGAACGCTGGTGGCTCCGTCACTCTGCAACGCGTCAACGGCTCTCTGGCTGTCTCCAGGGCGCTGGGCGACTTCGACTTCAAGGAGGTCGAGTGGCGCACGCAGACGGAGCAGCTGGTGTCGCCGGAGCCAGAGGTTTTCGAGATGGAGCGATCGCCCGATGACGAGTTCCTGATCCTGGCCTGTGATGGCGTGTGGGATGCCATCAGCAACGAGGAGCTCTGTGCATTTGTGCGCAGCCGACTGTACATCTGCGATGATCTGCGAGAGATCTGCACTCAGGTCTTGGACCTCTGTCTCTACAAGGTTAGTTTCAGTTTAGTGTTGTGCCTTTCAGCCTCTAAAATGCTCCACTTTGGAGCAGAGACTCAGGTGTCCTATTTAATTTGTAGCATGAATCACATATCAGAATTGTTGAAGATCATGAGAAACAGTGTTCTTTGTTCTGTTTTGATGCTTACATGCCATAGATATTTACGTAAAGCAAGTTGCCAATTAAACTAGTAAATCAATGGTCTAAACCAGACCTGGGGTGGATTACGCATAATCAGTGCGATTACGAGACATTTTTTAAAGATTATGATTACAGTCCTCCAAAAATTTATGATTACGATTACAATTACATGGGTTTAGAATTTATGAGTACAATTATGATTACAATCTAGATTACAGTCATGATTACGACTGGTTAGACTAAGGTTTCTTTGTGGAGATATCTTTATAATGGTACATGTATATTGATGCATTTATATATTTATAAAATAGCATGTGAACTGATTAAACATTGTTTTTGTATTGTAGAATTACTTGTGAAATAATAACAACTTGTACAACAACAAATAAGAACAGTCCCTGCAAAATTAGAGATGATGATTATGGGCCCATCGAAATTATAATTGTAATCGTAATCCGGATTACAATCCGACCTCGGGTCTGGTCTAAACATAGAAATAACATTTGTTTAAAGAGTGGCTGAAAACACAGCTGATTATATGAATATTCATCCTTTGGGAAAATTTACTCTTTTTTCCTGACACTTGTTCATGCCAATTCATCTTGAATGACCATATGCATATGGCTTTTGTATTTATGAATGTAGACATAATCAAGCAAAAATAGATTCTCTCTATACCTTGCCTGAAATATTGGCGCTCAGTTATTTTAGGATTCCAGGAAAAGTAAATACACGGACATGGCAGAAAAATATTTTAATTGATTATTTCATAAGTATTGCTTTGTAAAGCAGCATACTACATCCATCCTGCTCGTAGCATACTACAAATTAAAGGGATAGTTCACTTTTTTTTGAAGTGGGGTTGTATGAGCTACAAATTGCCACTACTTACATTAGATGCAGTAGAAAGCTCTCTGATCTCCTCCAGGTAGCCGCACCAGGGCATAGTGCTGGGTGAAAATTTAGGCGATACACTGTTGTGAATGGAAACACAGAAACAGCGCATTTTCGCAGCCTAAAAGAGGTCCTACCTGAAAATAATACACCATTTCAATTGTACGCTATATTTAAAAAAATTACAGCACTTTAGCTGCTCGGAAAAAAACACAGTTGCTCTTGAACTAACCAACTGACGTATTCCTCTGCAAGGCGCATCGTAGTTCACTGCGTGCTGGTAGCGATCAGCTGTTTGGGTCACAGTAAAGCTGCTTGCACAAACGCGTGTATTCACGTCTTCGCATTGACTTTGATATAATCTGTTTGCGTTAAATTCGTTTCGCTTCCAGTGTGCAAGCGGCTTAACTGCGGTTGCGAGGTCGGACGGTCGTTTAACTTGTGCAAATATTTCGAAAATGGTCCGTGTGTGTCGCTCTCTTGGACGTGAAAGCAAAGCTGTGTCCTGGTGCACTTACAGCTTCCACCGCATTCCCCTGCGGAATATTGGACTTGTAGCTGTGGCTGGTTGCCTCAACATGGATATTGATACGCCACCCGTATCCCTAAAAGAACTCCGTGTTTGCAGTATTCATTTTTCCAAAGAGGATTTCATTAGGCTACATTCAGGGAAAGCTCAACGGTGCACGCTGAAGAGCACTGCTGTACCCAAGCATCAGGTAAAAGAGTGAAACACCTGCGAAAAAGTCTAATGTAACATTGCAGCACAAATTGATATCGCATAGGGTCTACGCAGCCACATACTTTGTATCTGCCGTGCTGGTTATTATAGTGATTTTTTTTTTTTTTTTTTAAATTTGGGACGTGATTCTATGCCATTGAAATGCTGTCTCTGCTGCAAACCGCTCAGAGTCTGACCCAAACAGCTGATCGCTACTGCGCGCAGTGAACTACGATGCGCCTCGTGGAGGAATACGTCTGTTGGTTAGTTCAAGAGCAACTGTGTTTTTTTTCTGAGCAGCTAAAGTGCTGTAAACTTTTTTAATATAGTGTACAATTGAAATGTTGTATTATTTTCAGGTAGGACCTCTTTTAGGCTGCGAAAATACACCGTTTCTATGTTTCCGAAAATACACCGTTTCTATGTTTCCATTCACAACAGTGTATAAAGCCTAAATTTCTGTTACTCAGCACTATGCCCTGGTGACACCAAGCAGGGATCTACCTGGAGGAGATCAGAGAGCTTTCTACTGCATCTAATGTAAGTAGTGGCAATTTGTAGCTCACACAACCCCACTTAAAAAAAAGTAAACTATCCCTTTAAGGCCCAATGACAATAAGGCTTGGTCAAGGAAAGAGATATTTCTGTTTCTGAGCAGCAGGATTAAGAGCAAGAGGTGACACCAAGCAGGGATCAAGGGTGAATCAGGGAAGGCCCATTGCACAGAGCTCCTTCACCTGCTAGGCTTCTAAGCTCAGGAAAATTAAATTAATCGAGATAAGACAGGATTGAAACACTTGAAGCATTGTCAACACAAAGTTTTCTTTCAGACTCAGCTCCACTGGACGCTAAGCACAGCTCGAGCACACAGAACAAGCAAGATAATGAGCTTAGTTCAGGCTTGCCAAAGTCACCAGTAAATCTATAATGTACTGTGACAAAATATGAGAGCTGGAGAAAATAACTGTTTGCAGAAATAGACAAGGGCCAAGTCAAAAATACATCAACTACGACAATCACAAGCGTGGGGAGGTGGGCAATTTTAGAACACTAAATTTTCAATGAGATTGAATGCATTAGAGCTCAGTGTCATCCTCAAGTGCAGTTTCAATTCAAAATATTTTACATAGAAATGAGCTCCAGCAGCTTGTTAAGTTTTAAATTTGTGCTAAATATTACTGAGATTTGTTTTTGATGATTAAGGAATAGCATTGCATTTTTAAGAATGCATTCCATCCTCTGATATACAGACACCTTTAGATTTTTCAGTGTGCATTTTTTAATTTAAAATATTAGTTTAGAAGAATTTTGAAAGAAACACATTCTTGGAACTTCAAAAGAACTGTGCAGGCCTCCTTACAAACATTTATATTTCCGAACCTTTAACTTATCATTGGACTTGAGCTGGAAATTGATCAAGGTCTGATGTGTAACTGTATCTGTCATTTCAAACTAACGTTTTAAAAAGTGTGGATGTCCAATTTTTTTTCTCATTTCCCAGTTTCATTGAGCAAAGAGCAAGAAATGGCAAGCAGACAAGAAAGGCTGTATAAAATACCAATAATACCTAACTGCAGCTGCGGGTAAATTACAAACCATGCCCCCTATAAACCGTGCAGCTACAGTAAAAACCACGCCACCTACAAAACACCCCCCCTACAAAAAGGTTGGGGTTAGGGATAGGGATAGGGTTAGGGCATTTCTTGTAGGGGGCGTGTTCTGTACGGGGCGTGGTTTGCACTCGGCTGCGGCTGCAGCCAGACCCTTCTCTAAAATACATGATTGGAATGATCTCGTCTCCATGTGACACGTCTGAATCTTGCTCTGCTCTCTGTCTCCACCTACAGGGCAGTCTGGACAACATGAGCATAATCATAATATGCTTCCCTGGCGCCCCCCAGGTGTCACCTGAGGCATTGCAACGAGAGGCTGAGCTGGAGGAGGTTATTGAAAGCAAGGTTACAGGTAGAAAAGGACAGAAAAGGCAAAAAAAAAAAAAAAAACTAGAACTAGAACTAACAAATGAGTCAATGTGCTAAAGCAAGTGGGCAGATGTGTAACAGAATTTAAGGAAAGTAAACGTTTAATATTGAGAAGTAATATGTGAACAGTACCAGTTTAGTTCATACGGAAGTAAAATAAAATCTTAGGCATTTTAACTTGAATAAAGCATAGTTTCAGCTTTAGGTAAAACCATCCATATACCGTATATACACTGATCAGCCATAACATTATCACCATGGACAGGTGAAGTAAATAACATTATCTTATTACAATGGCACCCATCAGTGGGTGGGATACATTTAGCACTAAGTGAATATTTTCTCCTTGAAGTTGATGTGTTGTTGAAAGCAGGAAAAATGGGTAAGTGTAAAGATGTTGGCGACTTTGACAAAGGCCAAATTGTGATGGCTAGACAACTGGCTCAGAGCATCTCCAAAACTTCAGCGTTTGTGGGGTGCTCACGGTTTGCAATGGTCAATATGACTGAAGAGTGGTCCAAGGAAGGAAAACCGGTGACCCGGCGACAGGTTCATGGGCAGCCAAGGCTCACTGATGCCCGTGGGCTGCGAAAGCTGGCCCGTTTGTTCCATTCCACCAGAAGAGCTACCGTAGCTCAAATAGCTGAAAAAGTTACTGCTGGTTCTGATAGAGAGGTGTCAGAACACACAGTGGATCACAGTTTGTTGCGTATGGAGCTGTGTAGCTGCAGACTGGTTACAGGGCCCATGCTGACCCCTGTCCACCACCGGAAGCACCTAAAATTGGCGCGTGAGCATCAGAACTGCACCGCAGAGCAATGGAAGAAGGTGGCCTGGTCTAATGAATCTCGTTTTCTTTTACATCATGTTGCGGTTACATGTGAGTTGCTTACTTGGGGAAGACATGGCACCAGGATTCACTATGGGAAAAAGGCAGTCAGTGGAGGCAGTGTGAAGCTTTGGGCAATGTTCTGCTGGGAAACCTTAGGTCCTGCCATTCATGTGGATGTTACTTTGGCACGTACCACCTTCCTAAACATTGTCGCAGACCAAGTACAGCCCTTCGTGGAAAAGGTATTCCTTAATGGCAGTGGCCTCTTTCAGCAAGATAATGAGCCCTGCCACGCTGCAAAAATGGTTCAGGAATGGTTTGAGGAACACAAGTACAAATTCAAGGTGTTGACTTGGCCTCCAAATTCCCCAGATCTCATTGCAATCAAGCATCTGTGGGATGTGCGGGACAAACAAGTCCGACCCATGGAGGCGCAACTTACAGGACGTAAAGGATCTGCTGCTGAGGTCTTGGTGCCAGACAATACAGCACACCTGCAGAGGTCTAGTGGAGTCCATGCCTCCATGCCAGGACTGTTTTGGCGGCAGAACGGGGACCTAAACAATATTAGGAAGATGGTCATAATGTTACGGCTGATCAGTGTAAATCTTGGGTCATCTGCCATTCTTGATATATAATCTTCCTCCGTATGTTTACAGAAGCCCTGCAACTTCTGAGATCGAAAGATGAAGAACCTGACTTGCTGTATGTGATTAAATTCCTGACTTCAGAAAACATACCTGGGCTGCCTCCAGGGGGCGGCATTGCCAGCAAGTGAGTGGACACTACGTTATGAATTAAATAAAAAAAGAGACGCAATACAGTGGCAACAGCAGTTGTTCACAGTAAGGCTGAATCCTAATGTTTGGTCTTTGCTGCTATTTCATACAGGCAGACTTAAGTCGTAAGGGCTGCCCAGTTCTGCAATTAAACAAATCCACGAGGGGGCTCATGAGGACTATTAAAAAGACTTTTAGTGAATCCGCTCAGTTACAGAGTTTGCCGGATTTAGGCAGCGGAATGAATTACCCAATTTTCACAACAATGAAGATGTCAATGCAAAAAATGTCATGGAAGCAATTCTAAAAAGGGGAAATACTGGTTAAAGTGTGAAGGGAAAGTAACCAAATATGGCATCCTAAAGTAGCCTATGTAATGTGAATATCATTCGTCCTTAATCCATACAGGTTTCTAGACACTGATTTATTCATGCTTCCAATTCGGGACTGCATTCATGGCAATAAGCGAGGTCTGAAGTTCAATTGTGAATCTAATTTTGTGTCTTTGCATTCTCATAGACTTTACATACATGAGACCAAAGTCTGGCGAGGCCAAGACTGCTAGTACAGTGTGTGAACATTTGGATTCAGCCTAAACTTGCATCCCTTAAAGACCACCATATCCAGTGAATGATGAGAGAAAGATTATACTTATAGAAAGTCCAGTATACTCGACTTTAAAAATCTAACATCTTTATTTCGCAGGAGGGACTGCATTATCTCTGCGTATCAGAAACTGACCGTGACTTACCGGAAACAACTTGCAGTAAGTATGATTTATACATAAGCCTTTTTTCTGTATGTCTTAAAACAAACATGTTGACCTCTTTTAGACGAGACTGGGAGTCAAATAATGCACTGTAACAATGAGCAGCCACAGTGCAGCCTAAATAGTTTATCAGTACTTCGGAGTAAGTTAACCGACGGCCAAGCAACAGTACTGCTATATGTATGATTAACTGACATGCTAATTTAGGGTCCTAGCTTCACTGATCTGTTTGTCATTTCAGGACATTGGCGAGTCTGAGGAGTCTTGCTAGGGATGGTTCCCATGGAAACAAAACCTTCAGCCCTGCATTGTCATAATGATGCCTACTATCAGGCGAAAAGAGTGGGACTAAAGGCTGGCCAATGGCTGACGAATGGAACAGTGCTAAAATTCAGGGCTTGCCAAGCGCCACTGGAAAAGTATAGAAATTACAAAATAAATTATTGAAATTTTCAGATTTTAATTAAAATTTAATTCTCAAAAAGATTACCAGCACTCACAATAAGGTACAATTAAAGGACAATTTAATAGACATAAAATGCACAGAAGCAACAAGCGGACAATTCGACTCACAGGTCTTTTTCAACGTCAACATGATGCTTCTGTGCATTTTATGTCTATTAAATTGCCCTTTAATTGGACCTGATTGTGAGTGCTGGGTATCTTTTTGAGAATTGCTGATTTTTTTTTTTTTTTTTACCGTACACCCGAAATTATAAGCGTTTTTGAGTTGTGCGTGCTATTAGGTTCGGTGGGACCGCGTTTTTTAAATTAAAATTTAATTACCACTTTATATATTAAGAACAAGATTTTGACCTCGGAGAATTTTGGATTGTAACAGTGGTTCCAAAACTTGGTCCTGCCCCCCCCATGTATGCTACTTTTGTTTCGACCATAATTGCAATTGTAGGATTCACTCATACGGCACCTATTGAATGTTTACTTTGACTGATTTTCCCCCCTCTTTATGCAGTTGTATCAATTATATCACAGTTTGGTTATGGAATTTTTATTCTTCATTGAATGTAAGGATATCTGTTAAAATGGGGCTCGAGAGGAGAAAAATCCCACATCCGCATTGTGATATACTACTACAGCAGGAACAACTGCATAAAAAGAGGAAAATAAATAAACCAATCAAAGTAAACAACCATTGGGTTTGTTATCGGTGAAACCATGGACTCATTGTCATGAAAATTAACAATTTTCAGGCAAGCAACTTATAGAGTCAGACCCGTATCCCGTGTCATGCTTTTGTTGTAAAGGTTAAGCAAATTATTTTGGAAGAACTCTGAGCACCGATATTCAGCAACCTACATTGGAAGTTACTAGTTTTCTCAGTGGCTAAAAATGCTGTTACCTGAAATTGCTTACAATATGGAAAAAAAAAAAAAAAAAAAAAAACACAAAATATTCAAGGATATTTTATTCTTCTTGATACATGTGGCAATTTCTGTCAAAATGAGGCTGAAAATGGAAATACCAAGAAATTCACCCAATCTGGACAAATTAGCAGCTCATTAAACTACTACAACTACTATTGTGGTGGAGCAAAAACCAGCATACACAGGGGGACCCCAGGATTGAGTTTGGGAAACCACTGATATACTGTACCGTAATTGTACCATTTTCTTTTTGCGAACAATTCCTTGTTAATTTTACGGGGGGATGCAAAGTTTCAGTGCAACAACATCAGTAAAAACATGAGCTGATACTGGATATATTCAACAATTTCCAGCAGTAGTTTGGTTAAATGTCTTAATTCTATCCTCCAGCTATGATGAGATATTTTTTCACATCACATCCAGTCAGGGAAATGCAAAACATTTTTGCTTGAATGGCTAAGATGAATGCGTAAACTAGCCACAAAGTGGAGCGACTGGAATTGGATTTGACATTGGACAAATAAGCAGTCTGTTGCGTCGTCACAAACACACGTGCAGCACATATTTCACACAGCTACGCTAGCGAGGGCAGCTGATTGCGTTAATTGAAGCCATCCATCATAGCCTGTGCATATGTTAATATCAGTGAAGCAGCATAAGCATGTTAGCAAGCATACCTCACAATCACCTTTTGCTCTATTCCACAAACCCAGTTCAAGGTAAACAAGGACTCACAGCTCACCTTTGGGCTGATTTTGTAATGTTCAAAAATGGGTTGCCTTATTGACCTCTTTGTAGCTGTGATAATAGTTTCAGTTTTTTTTTCTCTCTCTTTTTATTTTACCTGTAAATATTTACGTATTCAGGCATATTTAAATGTCCTGGTAAAGATATTTAACATTTTGAACAACTCTGTTGAATACTGTACATATTAAATCTTAATAAATCATTTATGATAATCAGTGAAACATTGTTTTATTTGACTTTGTTCCAAAATGGAATACTGCTGGAAATAAATTTCCAACACTTGTGTGGACACAAATGTCAAATTCTCAGGAGTCGAACATGCTTGGAGTCTATACACTACAGGCCAGAAGTTTGGAAGCAAGGCCAACACAGGTCAATAATTTGGAAGCAACTTCAAGTGTCTGTTCACAATGCCTTTCTTAAAAACCAGTATGAAATCTATGGATTTTGGGATGCATTTACTGCATGATTAGACTTTTATTTCATTGATATGCACCATTTTCCTCTATTTACCTTTAGGTACTGGGCCATTCTTTGAGAAGTGAACCAAAATGTCACACACATGACCAGATGTCATCAAATAAAGAAATACTTTGAAAATTAATGAAAGGTATCAAATTTATTCCTTGCTATTCTCCATACCCCAAAACTATGAAAATTCTAGATTTTTCAACTTCAGAGTTTTTGAAGTCAAATAGAGTAATGAAAAACCTGTTTCCGTGTGAAGTCACACACGTGACCAGTCGTATTTGACCTCTGACCTTAAGTAGTTAAAGTTAATGTAACAAATAACATTTTTACTTGATAGACTTGGATAAGTAGTACTCTTATACAAGGTCCACAATCATGAACCTCCAATGCTTTTGTAATTGGAGGAGATTTTTTCTACTATTTGTTACATTTTTGGTCACACACGTGACTGAGAATGGCCCTACTGTATACATTGATGTTACCAGACCATTGCTGAATAAATGTTAACAAAAGAAAGGAGGGCTTAGTTTTTGGGTTGAGAAGATTTGCAAGAGTCACAGCTTCAGTGAAAAAGTAAAAAACAAATTACAGTTTGCATTATTCACTTTATGTCATGGTTTACAGCCCACCGGATGCCAATGGCAATCCAGCAGGCACTAGGACCATGGGCCTAGTAATATGGGCCCGATAATTTGAGTAAAAATGAATTCTGATAAGTGACTCTTTATATACTAATCATGTTTATTTTGTTGCGAAGTATGCCAATGAAACTATGATTTTTTTTGTACAAATTTGATCTTGCTTCCAAACTTTCGGCCTGTAGTGTACGTGTTTTGACTCTATATCAGGGGTGGGCAATTCCGGTCCTGGAGGGCCAGTGTGTATGCAGGTTTTTACTTCTATCAATTACTCTGACTAATTGAGCTAATTGGTTGTATGCACAAAGACAGATTTGAGCATAGATTAGATTTAAAAAAAAAAAAAAAAAAAAGTAATGTTCGGACACAAGACCAGTCTTTGGTGGTCATTCATGATATCTTAAACAAATGCAGCAGAATAGTCAGATTTCATATATAGTTTGGCTAATTAAGATAATTAACTTATTAAAGGCCAGGATTTGGTGTGAAAACCAGGGACAGATACAGCCCTCGTTGCTCACCTCTGCTCTATATCCACACAAGATTATAATACTATAAACCCCTGGTCCTCAAATCCCTGTCCTTGAGGTCCAAGAACTGCAGTTTTCCACCATCCCTTTACCTGGGAGTCAGGTGTAAAGACAGTCTTGCCAATCAGAGGCGCTAAACGTTCATTTACCTACCCGGGATAAAAGAAAATCTGGACTGAATTTGGATTTGAGGTCCAGTTTTGGGGATCCCTGCTTTAAACAATGCAAGTGTCAAGCTCTTTATAAACAGCACAAGTGATCAGGTTAACACTAGAACGGCCGTGAGGTCATTTTGATCTCTTACTCCAATTAAACTGCACATAACTCTGTTTGCATAACAACCATGTCTCCCAGTCAGTGACTTTTCCTAAAATGGTGTTATTCATCAAGTAATGAGTTATGGGCATTCTGGAATAACAGAGAAAGGAAAAAAAAAAAAAAAAAAAAAAAAAACACTGATTATACCTAGAACGGCCACAAGGTCATTTTGACCTCCATTACTCCTAATGCAAAACTGTAAATGGACAGTATAACCCAACTGTATAGCCAGGAGATGGGGAGATGACATCAGGGAATGGACAGGCAGGTCCCTAGCAGACTGCACGCAGAGGGCGAAGGACAGAGAAGGATGGAGGAAGCTTGTGCTGGAAGCGACCATAGTCCCTGACCGTCAAGATGAGGATGGGACTAGGTGAGGTGAGGTATAGCCAGGCTAGCAGTTGACAGTAGCCTAATGCCTCACATATGCCCATTTGTACAACACATTAATACACTGACAGCTATGCAAAGCTGTCAACTGCATCTTGGTTGCCTAGCAACGAATTTAGTTACTTTTTGAATAGTGTGCAAGTGCGTATATAAACCAATTGCTATCATGAGGTCAGAATCAGTTTGCTCTCCCATTTTGCATATACAGAGTGAGTAAAAAAAAAAAAAAAAAAAACACTTTAAGTGTCCAATTATTGTATTCTGTAGCAATGTATACAACATCTTTTTACATGTACGTTTTCAGCAGCTCTTTCTGCTTCTTTTGACACCAGTTTGCACCTCGTTAGATTAAACCCATGACTGCTGTGGAACAATTTAAGGAGTTAAGTGAAATTTCACTTGTGCCAACTGGTGATGCAAACAAAACAGAATTCCCTCTGTGAAGTTTCAAGTCAACATAAAACGTTTATGGCACGTTAGGAAACTGATGCCGAAAACTCCGCAGCACATTTGTAACGTTCCGTGTCCTATGATATTCAGTGACCAAGAAGGCCCTTAGCCTGGGGGTAAACTGTGGACACACCATGCTTGGCAGTGCCAGGTCATTACGACAAATGCACAGGCAAGATTCATATGCCTGTTTTTAAGTTCAAATGACTATGCAACCCATTATGACATGCATGGTCAATTTCATATCCATCTCTGGTCAGTTGGCACAAGTCAGATTTCACTTCAGTCCCTTAATTGTCCTCTGTGCAGTCATGCCTGAAACCTAATGAGGTGTAACTGGTACCAATAACAGTGATAAGATCTGTGGCAAAAGTACAAAATATGTTGTATACATGTATATTGCTACAACATCACAAAATGACCCGTTAAAAAGTGTATAGTATTTTTTTTTTTTACTCGCTCTGTAGAAATTGTGATTGTCACAGTCATTAAACACGACAGAAATTAATTTACATTGTTACATTACAATTTACATGAGGCTTTTTTATTTTAATAAAGCCTAATGTCGCTAAATTAATAAATTAAGATGTTTTTTCATGTATTTCTGCATGCTATTTTAAAATAATTTACAACTGTTCCAGTAACAGACTTCTAATTAGCAATCATAAAGCCCGCAGCATTAGGAGGTCAAAATGACCTTATGGCCGTTCTAGGAGGTACTGCATTGTCGGCCGTTCTAGTGTTAAAAAAGTGTGATGCGAAAGAGAGAATATCTGCGCCGAGGATGTTAGATGTCACTGAATGAACCTCATTGACTGACAGCCTTTTTTTCAGCACCAGGAAAACCGTAACCAGCCTCCAAGCAGCAGCTGTGTTGTTGATCTTCAAGGAGCCTACCGGCACTATTGTGAGATGTTAGCACCACAGGCATAACATTGGGCTGGTTCAGTTTCCCAGTTTACTCAGAATCAGTGACGGGCGGTGGACCGAGAACAAGGAGGGCGATAAACATGTCTTTAAACTGCTTATTAGTCTTGATCTGTTTTCAGTCAATTACCCTGGTAAAAGACACTTTAACTCTCCCCTCTCAGGTGTAGCCAATTGTCTTCGTTAAGACGGGAAATCAAACGCATCAGTTGAACGTAAAAAAAGAGCGCATTTCAAACTTTTCCAGTTAAACAATCATAACGCACGAATTTCTTAGGATGTGACAAAATTTAACCCGGAAAATCCACAGCGGTTTTTTCGTGAAGAGTTGCCTATTAAGGCATGTGAATTAAACATTTTATAGAATTTATTATTCACTCGCATAAACATTTCATTATAACGGAAACTAACATGTTGACCAAGAAGAAAATTGAAATCGGGTCATTAATCTCATCCGTTTCAAGGGATGTTTTCCGCCCCCTCGGTTTTCCGTCCACCGCCCGCCACTGCTCAGAATTCACACTCAGTGCCACCTACCTCCACCTCCACAACACACGCGAAGTTATCCATCCTAAATTGGGGCGTGCGCTAGCTTTTAACACTGACATTTTCTCACCACTCTGGAAGTTCGGCTATCAGCACAATCTTGCAGCCTTCAGTTTATTAGGAAGACAAAAAAGGCATGGAGTTTGACCAGGCCAGCAACAAAAGTGGAATATGGTTACGTCAAGCATGGTGGCAAAGTCTTACTTGTAATTTCATTTTGTGCGGCATTGTCTGGTACCAACAGAACCCAGCGCCTCTTGGTTGAAATATGCCCAGAATGTGTTAAGGGGGTGTGGCGGCAGTTAACGGCTCTGTGCTAATTACCTTGAAAGCCACTTCATTAAGGCTTCGACCTCACATACACAAAGGCCATAAGGTAAGAGCAGCCTCACTGTGAGGCAGGAGCAGGCAATCATTATACTGCTTGGAACAATAAAAAGCACTGTGGAATACATCTCACCTGATTTAAGGACACTGCAAGATCTGCAGGTGAGTACTCCTATGTTTCACCATCAAATTCCTGAGAGTGTGCACACCAACACAGTCTGCGTCTGAGGTGCAGGGTTTAAGGGTCAGAAATACCAACCTTGTGATTCTTCTACCCATTAACTCAGCCAACTGATTTCACTAATGATTGTCTTCTCCTGGCTGGAAGACTAATTGTGACAATCAAAATGGTTGAAACAAAATTCTCGAGAGGGCTTTGCCTCTTTGAACCTAAATTTCCCACCCGTACTTTAATCATTAATTTAGCTATGACTGCTCAGACGGCTAGAGATTGGTAAGAGTACCACACACAACCTGAGGACTAAAAAGGATACTCTTCCATTACTAGATTGTAAGTTATTCTTTATGAATTGTCTTCATTTGCATTTATTTGTTTCAACAACAGAAGAGAGGGGTTGGGTTGTGCTGTGGCTGCAGCAGTGACTCAGAGGGCTGGCATTTATGATCGATAATAATTTTCATGTTTTCACATGGAGGTTACATAGAAATTCTCAGTTAAGGGTTAATGTCCTCATGCTGTTGTTCATGCCACACACAATCACGATCCCGGAATTTTATTTATTTATTTATTTATTTTCTAAATTAGGTGCTTGCCTCTGGTTTATAGGATAATATCCACCTTGAGCCACAATATGCCTGAAATGGCAAAGCATACCATGAACGATATGTCATCTATTCATTTTGTGCTTATTGAGGAATATTGTATGAAAGACGGTGCCATGCTCTTTTTATCAGTTTCTATTAAGGACTGCAGTGAGGTAGCTAATTGGATGGATTAATACAGGTGTTCATGGTTTTCTACTTATAAACACAATACAGGCTCATCACGTTTTCATTTTATTCATTAAATTTTCCACTTGCCACCAAATGGTTAGCTGTCCTGGGTTAAGTTCTCAAAGCGGAGACAGCATTTCTAGGCTGCTTCGTCATCGCTGAAGGTGGAGAATTTCAGAGTTGACATTTCTTTCTGATATCAGAGAAGACGAAGGTACGCTTCTCAACAGTACTCAAAGGCGCCTTCTCAATGGAATAGCCAGCGATAGCGTGGCAACCAAGAATTGCGGCTGACCCTTTGAGAAATCGCTCTGGTTATACATGCCCACTGTTTAGGCACTTGGACTTTTTTTTTTTTTTAAATGGTCAGATCATTTTCATTTTATGCTCATCAGAAAGGGCTTAAAAAATCGTGAAAAACGACACCTCATTTGTATGTATACGATGTCTAGGACCGGAGATATACCATTTCAAAGGTGTCAACACCGGCCCTTCATCGTAATGTATTTTGAACACGGCGGCATCCAGCAGAGTGGCTGCGGTGAAATGGATTGCAATGACACTTCGTTAAATGATAGTTTAGAAGTTAATCTTACAGGCCCGGCGCTAGAACAGGGAATTGGGGGGGTCATAGACATGTCCCTCTATGACAATTAGGATAGTCCTGGCTAGTTTTCAATCATTTTCCTTTATTGACGCGTTTTCCAATCATTGTAATTGGCAACTGAAGACACGGTTTCTCTCTATATGCGATCTAAAAGCGATAAAATCATGGGGTAAATTCAGTATAACTGAGAAATGGGGTGGACAAAACATCCGTTTTAAACAATTATTAGGCCTGACCTGTTCTCAGTCATTTTCATGATTAACAAAAGGTTCACTCCGAGAGCACTCCACACTTAACAGGTGTTGCTTGTTCTCCCGATTAGGTAAGGCGGCGATCATTCATCTGGGCCAGCGTATTTGCTTAATTTAAATCAACGTTATTCAAAATTACTCTTGGTGTTGAGTGAAAAAAAAGTGACACTCGGCAGTGAAATAGGCTATAAGAAGCATGCGGCTCAAGCTATTTGCGCAGGTATGCAATTTTGAATAAGGTTGATTTAAATTCAGCAAATACGCGTCCAGATGAATGATTGTCGTCCTACCTAATCGGGGAGAACAAGCAACATCTGTTAAGTGTGGAGTTCTCTCGGAGTGAACCTTTTGTTAATCATGAAAATGACCGAGAAAAGCTCAGGACTAATAATTGTTTAAAGTCAGTGGATATTTTGCCGTGAACCGGATTTACATTTGTACGGCTATTTGGCCGTGACCTCCGGTACACATGCGCAGTTGTATTATTTTTGGACTTAGAACACAGAAATCAGTGGAGTATCTTTGGCCAACGTTAGTGTGAAAACCAAGGATGTCCATGGTAAAAACTCGGTAGCTAGCGAACAACTAATCAGCCTCGTCAATGCATAACTGACCTCGCCACACAGCTAATGCGAAACAATTGCAATTCACTGTTTTTTATTGATTTATATGCACCGCAAATGGGTAGCTGAGCAGGCGAACTAGCTTGCTAGCCTAGCGTGCAAGCTAGTTTGTTGGTTTCTTAGTCAATGTTAGTTGGCAACCTTTATATTCGGTGCATATTAATGCCAGCTAGCGAGCTAAATGCTCGCGGTGCAACTCCAGCCAAGTTAGTTCGCATAATAATGGCTATACACATTTTAAATTGACTTAAATGCATCAAATATAATGTTAGCTAGCTAGCAAGAGAGGCTTTATGCCGGCTTGGCTAGCTGTATTTAATTTATAGTAAATGCGAGCTAGCTAACTAAATGGCGAAGTTATAAGTTATCCATTGATTTCTATGCGCAAGTCCAAAAATAATACAACTGCACATGTGTACCGGAAGTCACGGCCAAATAGCCGTAGAAATGTATAACCGGTTCACGGCAAAATATCCACTGCGTTGTGGAAAACGGATGTTTTGTCCTCCCCAATTCTCGGTTCTACTGAATTTACCCCATGATTTTAGATATGTTAGATCGCATATGGAGAGACACCGTGTCTTCAGTTGCTAATTACGATAATTGGAAAACGCGTCAATAAAGGAAAATGATTGAGAACTAGCCAGCAATATCCTAATTGTCATAAAGGGACGTGTCTGTGCCCCCCCGCAATTCCCTGTTCTAGCGCGGGGCCTGAGTTAATCCTCCATTCTGGATGGCTCGGAATGATCTGGTGATATGCAGGGGGTGTATTTGTGTTCAAAACCTACCTTCGCTGTGCGCTGAACGAGCGGTGATTCCAAGTGCCTATACTGTTTTGGCTATAAGGAGGCTCTTGATTCCACAGCTCAAGAACATTTTTTAAAAATTCCATATTGCAAATTTTACATCCATCCATACAGAAGTCATGCAGTTCATTGCTGATATTATCAAGTGTAGACATACAAAATCATGTTAGTAAATAATTCCAATTAATAGCAATAATTTTATGTGTGGTTAAGCTCCACAGAAGTTAGCAAAGGGTCAAGTATTAAGCCAGATAAATCACTTTTGTGCAGGGATGGCAGTCTTGGATTAGCTCAAATGAAAAGCTTTCTCAGATTATCAGGAAAGTCCCACACAACTGCAATTCCTTGCAAAATTGAAACCAAATCAAACCAAAATTGAAACTTAAATTAAATTGAAACCAAATTAAAACAAAATTGAAACTTAATTCAAGTTTCTCTCTTAAGAATAAATCCTGTTTCTCTGTCCAGGTGAGGAAACACTTAATTTCAGCAACTTTTTATTTTAATTTTTTTTACCTTTATTGGATTATGATGTTCTGCTCTTTATGAATGCACTTGAGCAGTGTCTAAAGAAGCTAGATACTGTTTACCATTGTGCTTTACGTATTATTACTGGTTGTGGAAATTGTGTGCACCACTCTGCACTGTGCTGCTGGGCAGTTCCCCTGTAACTGACATTACATTTAGAGAGGAAACAGGCTTTTGGTATGGCCTGGTAGCAAAACTTGCATTCCCTGGATGTTCATATTTTGTGATGAGCATACTAGGGACTAGGTCTACTTGGAGGCAAGAGGAAACTTTGCTGGTGTTATGTGTAAGTTAGTAGGATGTGAAATTGTGAAGTTACATGTAAATGGCCATGAAGAAAAGTCAACTTTATAGCAAACTTGTCTTCAAGCCATACAGGGATGACAGCTTTTTTCATTCCAATATTTAAGGTAACATGCACTTGAAATTCTAGAAATTATAGCCATGTTCCAAATCAAAAGCATTATCAGAATGTTGCATTATAATGCATGACTGATGTTTACGTGACTGAGTTTGTCATTCGGAGTTCAGAGTTACTGAGAATGGATTTCTGTTGATAAAACAAGATAATTTGACAAGCATATTGTCATATTCTACAAGTTCATTTACTTTGACAGCTTGCGAAATGGTATTAATGGAATTTGAATCTTTTCTATACCATACCAGGTGCAGTGCAAACAATACCTTCTGGCTTCAAGTGAGATGTGAACACTGTGTCATTTTATTGACACAGATTTAATGAGTGGTGTTCACTAGCCCAACAGGCCTGATATAAAGCTTTAAACAGCAAAAAGGAAAAATTAAAAGCTTGTCAACTGATATTGTGACCCACTACCACTGGCTTGCAGGGTTAAAAAAAAAAACTCCAAAATAATGGTGAGGAAAAATAATCTGAAAAAGACAGAGTTGGGAGTTGAAAAGCCCAATATTCCAATATGAAGTCATTCTGCTGCACTCTTAATGAACATTTTGCATGAAGTGAACCCAACTCAGTATTGGACATTTTAGAGGGCCGGGTACTTTTAGTTAAATAAAAATCTTTTCTTGGCTGCTCTACAGCACAGAGGTAGCTTTAGTGTGCCTAATACTTTCCCCAGGTGGCATAGTCAACATATTCATATTTGAGTGTATTAACCTACATTCATTGGTAATAACCTGACAAAGTATAGCCAGATAATGAAAAATACTTGTATAGATATCTGTGATAAATTAAATTGAGTATTTAATAAACCTTCTTATCAAGGATGGAGGTTGATTTAAGATTTTTTTTTTCTTTCTGCAGTCTCCTCTTGTATCTTGAAAAACTAAGAAGCATGTACATTTGTCTTTTGTGACAGACGTTACAGCCATGAAACTAGTTTATTTGAAAGGAATTTTGAATGCTTTGAACAAGCCATTTTCTGCTGTTGTCACTTAGTCAATGTGGACAATGGTATTACAAAACTAAAGTATTGGATAAGAAACAAGTTTACACACTAGATATAAAGTGAGGCTAATTTATGCATATTTTGATGGTGGAAAAACATGAAAAAGCATGTCTTCTTTGATGCACCATAGCTACCTTCACCGCATCATCCCGACCAAAACAACTTTTTTTCGACAAAGCTTGAGTTTTGTTCATTTCAAGCACTGTTTTCCCCAATTTCTGGAAAATAGTTTTTGGCCTCTGAGCTTCCACAAAATGGATTTTGGCCATCCCTGAACATAGGCAGACTATTGCATTGGTTGATCCTGGTATATAAATCTCTCCTTGGGCTGGTTCCACCTGTGAAAAAAGAAACAAAATTAATAAAATCTGCACTCTAAAGATATTCTGCAGTCAGAACAGAATTAGGCAAAAAAGTTTTTAAGTATGCTGCTCCATTTTCCTGGAATAATGTACTGAAAGACCTGAATTTGTCGGAGCTGACTACCATGGGGGAATTTAAGTCAAGTTTTAAGGATCGAGAAAATGGTTCTCTTGGTGAATGTGATTGCTCTTAAATTTTACTGAAATCATTTTAGAATCTGTTCATGTTTATGCGTCAAAACTGGACTTTGCCCTTGACCTTGTATTACTAATCAACTGGATATTATGTTCATTTGCTTGTAATGTGTGACAGTTTTATCTTCTGTTTGTACTGCTTGTTAATTGTTGTAACATTGTCTCTGCTGCTTTCTTGGCCAAGTCGCTCTTGAAAAAGAGGTTTTAATCTCAATGAGACTCTTACCTGGTTAAATAAAGGAAAATAATTTTTACCATTTAGTTTATTTATATATGGAATTATCACACAATATTCATCCAGTTTTTTTACTTCATTGGAAATAAACAAATTGCAGATATGATACTCCTTGATTATGAAAAAAAAGTATAAAGTAATTTTTTTTGAGTTGTGTTTAAGGAAGCTTGAATGTTAAGCTAATAATAAAAATTGTTTAGTGTCATATCTGTGATTTATTTGCTATGAAGTACAAAAGCTGGATGTTCATCCTCTGGTGATTTTTTCCATAATTCACCCTGCCCGCAACGAAAGTTGCGGAAGGGTGTATGTGGTTGTCGCGTTTATTTATTTGTGTCTGTTTGCACTCTACAGGCCACAATTCTGGACGGATTCTCTTCAAATTTGGTAGGGACAATCCTTTGGTGAAAGGGAAGAAATGATTAGTTTTTGGTGAAAATCGATCGACCTTGAAAGGTCAAACTCAAGGTCACCCATTTCTCACGCTACTCTAGGGGCCAAATGGTGGGAGATAGACACATAGTAACTATTAACCACTAATAGGAAGTCATATATGTGGAATCTAATGGCACCATCACCTTGACCTTCAAGTGACTTTGAAAGGTCAAACTCAGCATCACCACTTCTCCGGGTGCTCTAGCAGCCAAACGGTGCAAGATAGACCCATAGTTACTATTGAAGACTAATAGGAAGTCATATATAGGGAATCTAATGGCACTGTCACCTTGACCTTCAAGTGACCTTGAAAGGTCAAAATGCCCAACCTTCATATTTTCAGCCTCTGTAACTGGGAAACCAGCAGAGATATGCCCTATGTTATGCTCAATCACAAAAGGGAAACCATATATGGGGAGACCAATTGCACCATGTCATTGACCTTCACGTGGCGTTGAGGGCAAGGGTGGGGTGATGCGGCCTTTCGGACACACCCTCTAGTTTATTTGTGTGTGTGTGTCTGTTTGCACTCTACAGGCCACAATTCTGGACAGGTTGTCTTCAAATTTGGTAGGGACAATCCTTAGGCGGAAAGGAAGAAATTATTCGTTTTTGGTGAAGATCCGGATCCGGAATCCTTGATTCTGGATCAGTTTGAAGATTTTTTTTTTTTTTTTAACACTGGGAGATAGGGCAGACTTTCCACTGCTTATAACTTGAAATTGGTTGGAGATGAGCATATACTTACTATTAATCACTAATAGGAAGTTGGGTATGGAGATTCTTTTTACCACCAAATGTTATGACCTTCAGCAACCTTGAAAGGTCAAACTCAGCATCACCACTTTTCCGAGTGCTCTAGCAGCCAAACGGTGCAAGATGGTACCTATGGGTCTATTGAAGACTAATAGGAAGTCATATATGGGGAGTCTAATGCCACCGTGACCTTGACCTTCAAGTGACCGTGAAAGGTCAAACTCGGCATCACCACTTTTCCGAGTGCTCTAGCAGCCAAACGATGCAAGATAGACCCGTACTTACTATTGAAGACTAATAGGAAGTCATATATGGGGAATCTAATGCCACCGTGACTTTGACCTTCAAGTGACCTTGAAAGGTCAAAATGGCCTACCTTCATATTTTCAGGCTCTGTAACTTGGACACCGCCAGAGAGAGGCCCTATGTTATGCTCAGTCACAAATAGGAATCCATACATGGGGACACCAATTCCACCATGACATTGACCTTCACGTGGCGTTGAGGGCGCGGGCGGGGTGATGTGGCCTTCTGGACACACCTTCTAGTTTTTGTGAGGGGTTGTACATTTGCTTCACATCAGCTAAATGAGAAGACCATGTGACTGCTAGTTTATGCCACATGGTCCTCAAACCACTAAATGAGGCAAAACATGAGCACTCATAACCAAACCGTGCCAGAAAAATTTGCTGCTGCCATCATGGAACAGGTTTTTTTCTGTATTTCTCATTTGATGCACCCCTTGCATATGGACAATCAGCATCTTTTGCTCACACTGTGATAAACTGGCACTGTTTTTGCCAGTTATTCTAACTGACACCTTTTTTGCCTGTTATTTTAACTGGAATTTTGCAATCAGTTCATAACATAGTGCAAATGGTGGTTCAAATCCTCGCACTCCTGCGTATCCCTTGTGTAACCTCAGATGGGTCAGAACTGCATAAATACCCTGTGGTGCAGCTGTACCCCATCAACCTCGGCTGCGTGCTACGCTTGGACCACTGCAGTGACACGTGCCAATTTTGTGGTTCTGCGTATGTTGACTGTAAACCACAGTTAAATGCGTGCAGGACTCTCTTTACAGTTAAATTAACAGTGTTTCTTTGTTATTTTAACTATTGAATTCAGTTTATAACAGTGCAGAACCTTGCAGTTACTGTAATATGCCATAAATGATAATATTTAAAAAAATGCAAGTAAAATGGTAAAAATAATTAAATGAATTTGCGCAGTCGACCGATCTAACTAATGAAGGTCTCACTGTTCCTCGCCCTCCTCCTCCTCTAGTCGCCGACGGTGGGAGAAACATGCCTCTTCAGGTGAACGGAGATCCGGGATACGGGAGTGTGGCGGCCAGTGCGGCCCCGGCCGGCAGCCCGGGGGGCTCCGAGACGGCGCCTCTCCTGATCCCGGATGCCGAGCCGCAGGGCTGCAGCTCCCTGGGACCGCTGAGCAAAGAGGAGCTGGAGCTGGTGGCTGGAGACCCCTGGTGGAGGCAGCTGCGCTTTCGCCTTGTGCTGCTCTTCTGGCTGGGCTGGCTGGCTATGCTAGGCACCGCTATCGCCATCATCGCCACCAGCCCTCGCCCTGTCGCACCGCCCCTGCTTTGGTGGCAGAGGGCGCTGTTCTACCGAATGCAGCCTGCATTGCTCTTGTCCTCTGATGGGGGCGGGGCAGAAGGGATCAATGGTGAGTCCAACCAAAGACTGGTGCTTATGATGACATTTTGTCTTTTTTTTTTTTTTTTATTCCGTTGTAAAGTGTGGGTGTATTTAGGCTTGAATATATGTATAGCTGAACATAGTATTGTTGAGGTAATCGTATGGAGGGGCAGTCTAAATAATTCTGCTTCCAACTGTTCCCTCTCGAACACATATGCTTTGTTTCTTTTCTATAATTGATGGCGGCTTATTTTATTTCTTATTACTTTTATTATTTGTTCTACCTTTTTTATGTTGTTTTTTTGTTATTAATATAACTATTTTTATATTGATGTTGTTCGAGATAAATAAATGAATAAAGTGTAAAGTGACCATTTCTTTTGAAAAGCAATAAGCACCAGAGAGTGGTAGAGTGAACTGCATTCTGGGACTAAATATTGAACACCGTATTCCAGTGATAAAGTGACCATAATACACCCTATTCACTGAAACAGTGCAACATCACTTTCGCTGGGGTCAACACTCACTTCCTTGACAGTGGTTCACACTCACTGCACAGCACAAAATGCCTAATATTTGATGATCAAAATATACTGAAATTCTTTCTGTTCTTTCATGATGAGCATATTTTGGGTTTAAGATCGCTGAAAATAAAGCTTAATTCCGTACATGGACACGAGGGCCATGGTGATAAACACTGCAAGTTGTTTGGTTCGTTCTGCATGAGCCAGTTGCCGTGGCTGCGGCAGGTTCACCTTGGAGTGACGTTACGACTTTGCCCGCGAATAGCTTGCAGTCGTTTTGAATCCAGCTCCATTTTGTTTGCTGCCCGTTACCCACTTCTCTTTCACATTGCCGGAAATCACATATGCTAACTTGCATAGTTGGAACAATTGACTGTGACTGGATGAACTGTGTAAGTTGCTAACTCAGTTAGCGAGAACGCTGTTGTGGGGAACGCAACCCTAATATGAGTGGTGTGTGTTTTCGACAGGGGTAAGGAACCGCCTGCCCTACCTGCAGTCATTGGGAGTGGGGGCCCTGGTTCTGGAGGGTCTCTTCACAAACGCCGGCTCCCCCTCTGGACTCCTGCAGCTCAACGGTACCCTGGGAACCCTGGCTCAGCTCCAGGAGATGATCACAGAGGGTCACAGTGCAGGTGAGTCAGCTGTGCTGGGGCGAGAGCTCATTGTGCAACATATGACACTCCAACAAATACCTGTCTTAACCCTAGTCCTGCCTCTAGGCTATTGGCTCTGAAACTCAGTCCTGGCTCCGATACGTGACAAAAATCGAAAGAAATGACTGACATTTTCAGCACCATGCTATACCTCTAGGCCAGTTTTTTTTCATCAGATGTTTAACATTTAAGAAATTTGACATTTGTTGAATACAAGAATACCTCATCATTGACTCAATGTCCCTTTATCAGGTGTGAAGATTGTATTGGACCTCTGCAACCTGGATTTGTCAGATCCTGTCAGAACAGATGGTCCAACAGAAACACCAGGGCCAGTGCTGGTGAGCTCAAATCTGCAATGTACAATATTACTTTTTGAGAATGGGCTGTGGATTAATTTATTAGTGTGGGAGGGGGATATGGTCTGCCTGGACCTGCGATACTAATTACTGTAGTGTTCAATGTAGTAAATGTAAATTTACAGTGATATGATCTGACAGAGGATTGGTCACATTTTGTCTTCCCAGAATGCACTGCAGTTCTGGCTGGAACATGGTGTGGCAGGATTTGGGATATGTGACACAGATGTTGCCTATTCAGAACAGGTACTCAAAATATCATTAGTACAGGTGTGAAATCACAAAAGTGCAATAAGGCTCAGAGATTTTCTTGTTTACAAAAGCAGTGCTAGTCAGATGCATTGTCACACAATTGGCTAAACACTGATCAAAACAATGATTTCTACAGTGGCCCAAAATTTTGGCGCACTTTGGGTGTCACATTTAGTAGACCCAATGTGCACTTATCTGTATGAACACATTCTACTCTGGATATGTTGAAATATAGCTTAATATTGTTGTTCAGCGAACTGCAACTTGAAGTGAATCTCAGCCTATCTCTCCATGACTGCATGTTTCCATTCTGCCAGCAGAGGGCGTGAGTGAGTTTGCTTGTGCTTTTTAGATTCTGCTGGAGTGGAGAATATTGTTGCAGGAGTATAGCCAAGGATACAATGAAAGGTAATGATTTGCTTTGGCTTGTTTTTAGTGTCCACTGCTGAATTTTGCTGTCTGGTCCATTCCTACATCTTGGAAAGTGAGGGCATTTACAAAATCTGGAATAATTTGTTTCGTATAATGAAAGAATCTTTTTACAAAATGTTTGGTATTTTAATGTTGTAGACATGGGGTAAGGGGGTAAAGTGAATAGGGAAATGAAGAGCCTTCGAATGTCAAGACACTCTTTCATTCTATACAACTGCATTTATCTCCCCATTTTGTATTCACCTTGGCTCAACCAGTGATGCTCTTTCTACAACCCCAATTCCGAAAAAGTTGGGACGAAGTGTAAATTGTGAATAAAATCAAAATGCAATGACTTTTAGATCACATGAGCCAATATGTTATTTATAATAGAACATGGATAACATTTCAAATGTTGAAACTGAGACATTTTACATTTTTATTCACAAAATGAGCTTATGTCAAATTTTCTGGCTGCAAAAGGTTTCAAAAAAGTTGGGACACAGGCTAAAAAGGGCTGAAAAAGCAATTAATATATAAGAGAATCAGCTGAAAGAACATTTAGCAAGTAATTAAGTTAACGGGCATCAGGTGTGTAACATGATTGGCTATAAAAGGGATGTCTTAGAGAGGCTGAGTCTCTCAGAGGTAAAGATGGCCAGAGGCTCTCCAACCTGTGAAGGCTTGCGTAAAAAAATTGTGGAATACGTTAAAAACAATGTTCCTCAACGTCAAATTGCAAAGGCTTTGAAGGTCTTGTCATGGACAGTGCATAACATCATCAAAAGATTCAGAGAAACTGGAAAAATCTCTGTGCGTAAGGGACAAGGCCGAAGACCTTTACTGGATGCCCGTGATCTTCGGACCCTCAGACGCCACTGCATCACTCACCGGCATGATTCTGTCATTGACATTACTAAATGGGCCCAGGAATACTTGAAGAAACCACTGTCTGTAAACACAGTCCGCTGTGCCATCCACAGATGCCACTTAAAACCATCATGCAAAAAGGAAGCCGTTGTTGAGCATGATCCAGAAGTGCTGCCGTGTTCTGTGGGCCAAAGCTAATTTAAAATGGACTGTAGCAAAGTGGCAAAGTGTCCTGTGGTCAGACGAGTCAAAATTTGACATTCTTGTGGAAATCATGGGCATCGTGTCCTCCAGGCTAAAGAGGAGAAAGACCACCCCTCCTGTTATCAGCATTCAGTTCAAAAGCCAGCATCACTGATGGTATGGGGATGCATTAGTGCATATGGTGTGGGACACTTGCATGTTTTAAAAAGCACCATGAATGCTGAAAGATATATAAAGGTTTTAGAACAACATATGCTCCCCTCCAGATGACATCTATTCCAGGGAAGGCCTTGTGTATTTCAGCAGGACAATGCAAAACCACATACTGCAGCTATTAGAACAGCATGGCTTCATAGTAGAAGAGTCTGTGTGCTGAACTGGCCTGCATGCAGTCCTGATCTTTCACCGATTGAGAACATTTGGCGCATAATTAAACGAAAAGTCCGTCAAAGGAGATGCAAAACTCTTCAGCAGCTGGAAACGAATATTAAACAAGAGTGGGATCAAATTCCAATGGCTAAACTCAAGAAACTTGTCTCCTCAATGCCCAGACGCCACCACTCTGTGTTAAAAAGAAGAGGGGATGCTAAACCATGGTAAACAGGCCCCTGTCCTAACTTTTTTGAGACCCGTAGCAGCCATCAAATTTGAAATGAGCTCATTTTGTGGATAAAATTGTAAAATTTTTCAGTTTCAACATTTGCTATGTTATCTCTGTTCTATTGTGAATAAAATGCTGGCTGGTGTGACTTCAAAGTCATTGCGTTTTGATTTTATTCACAATTTCCACTTTGTCCCAACTATTTTGGAATTGGGGTTGTATTTATCTTTCATTCTTTCACCGTTTACTCTCCTTCCCTCCCACTGTGGCTGGACCGTTTCAAGTTATTTATGCATCACTTCCACACATCGGGGGGCCAAGGGAAGGACCATGAGAAAGGTGTGAAGATGTCGAATTGAGAGTGTGAATTAGGCAAATATTATGTCCTTGCTCCAATAAAACATCTTTTGAAACCATGCCAACAAGCAGATGGGTGGCAGGTGGGGAAACATGGGTCCAGGGGTTGATTATTTATATGCACACATTTCAAACAAAAAACAACCTTCAAAGGATACTGTAGGAATTCCTTTCTTGAGAGATCTTTGGGGAACTCTAAATTTTTTGAAAGGAACATTTAATGAATAAAATTTTTTCAAAGTTGAGGGAACCTGATTGACCTGGAGTGGGTGACGTGAGAAAGGAGAGGAGGTCAGATAAAATAGGTGACTGGAATGAGACCTTCATTTTCACCTGTGTGTCCTTATCTCTGAATGTGTATTTCACCTGTCTGTCCCCCATCTCCGTGCGTGTTTCACCTGTCTGTCCCCCATCTGAGTGTGTGTGTTTAATCTGTCTGTCCCCCATCTGAGAGTGTATTTCACCTGTCTGTCCCCCATCTCAGTGTGTTTAACCTGTCTGTCCCTCCATCTGAGTGTGTGTTTCACCTGTCCGTCCCTCTGTCAGTGTGTGTTTCACCTGTTTGTCCCCCATCTGAGTGCATATTTGACCTGTCTGTCCCTCCCTCTTAGTGAATTTCACCTGTCTGTCCCTTCATCTGAGTGTGTATTTCACCTGTGTGCCTCTGCATGTCTCGCTGTGTCCGCATTGAGGATCGTGGTGGTGAGGCAGGTACGGCAGTCTTCCCCGGAGCTCAATGGCACAGGCTCTGTGGTGAACAGTTCCCTGGTGGAGCTCGTCACTCAGCCCCTGCTCCCCTCCTCACCCCACCCGATGTCTGCCCTCGAAGTCGCTGTCACTGTGGAGACCGTCTTGGTAGAGCCCCAGAGACAATGGCCAAGCTGGACGGTATGATCTTGAATATTTCTGACTTGATCATTTTTTTTTTTTTTATAATGCCGGTCTTTAACACTCCTGCCTCTCTAGAGCAGTGGGCTTATTCGAGGGCTTGATCATCAGGTGTGCTTGAGGTAGAATGCATCAAATATCTGGTACGGGGAACTGAATAAAGAGATCTTTCACATCTTTATGTTCACGGACTAAAAATATATATGGTATAGGCAGTTAGCCCACAATTCATGAAGATGTGATAGCACCATCACTGCAAGCATGTGTCTTGACTAATTAAACTATATTTCTTTTGTCATGAAGTTAAATTATTAGTAACTGAAAAATGTTCTTTTTGACGTGTGTGTGTGTGTGTGTGTGTGTGTGTGTGTGTGTGTGTGTGTGTGTGTGTGTGTGTGTGTGCGCGCGCATGTGCCTGTGCATACCTATGTATTAGCATGCATCTTAACCACTTTGCGCTCGCAAACGGAAATTTCCGTACTGCATAAATTGGTTTTGCTGCCCAAATACAGATTTTTCCGCGTTTTTGGATTGCCTTGG
Organism: Gymnothorax javanicus; assembly: GCA_029692085.1. Classification (NCBI taxonomy): domain Eukaryota; kingdom Metazoa; phylum Chordata; class Actinopteri; order Anguilliformes; family Muraenidae; genus Gymnothorax; species Gymnothorax javanicus. The sequence goes on along the minus strand of CM056195.1, from coordinate 12,086,376 downwards.
GGGTCCGCATTCTTATCCAGAAAGGGCTGGTGTGGGTGCAGGCTTTCATTCCAACTATGCAGTTACACACAGGATTTGGTCACACTTTAGATGAAGTGTTGCTCATAAAGGCTTTATAAAGCATGTATAATGCCTTCACAAATGAGACATAATGTCTTCATATATCAGACATAGGCAAACAACATGCTTTGTAAAGGGTGAAATAACACAGCCTTATTCAGCATGTGATGCCAAATGTGATGCTGACAATGTCACCCTTTTATAGCTTTTAGCCACTAGCTAAGTGACATTGTCAATTATATCATATCTGGCATCACATGCTGAATAAGGATGTGATATTTCACCCCTTACAAACCTGACATTTGACTATGTATGATTTATGAAGGCATTATACATGCTGTATAAAGCCTTTATGAGCAACACTTCATCTAAAGTGTGACCCAGGATTCTACTAATCATGATCTTCAACAATGATTCAAATTCAAAGTGATCATGCATCTCTGAATATTTGTCTATGTAAAAAATCTGCCACATTTTTGCTGAAATGCATTCAACCTTTGCTGTGAAATGTATAAGCCACCTTTTAATTTTTTCTATTTCACACCATGTAATGCTATGGTAAACTCACAGTTTAATCGAAACTTTGAACATATGTGATATCTAGTCTCAATTAACTTGGGCAGAACAGTCATATTTGGTTTTGTAATTATTTGGGGATCAAAGGGTTAAGTATATACATTCCTGTGGTTTCAGGTGGGAGGGACCATTCCGCTGGAGTTGCGGAAGATACTCATGGTTCTGTCAATGGCGCTTCCTGGGACGCCAGTCATAAATTATGGTGAAGAGATCATCCGACCACAGGTTAGCATACACCGTCTTACGGCAAATTGGTTTTCTCATTTATAAGCACTCAACAAATCCTACATATCATACACGCGCTATTTAAACTGGTAAGCTTGTTTGATGCAAACGCTGAAAGGGAACTGGTGTAGAAAATGGTGAATTATGTACTTTGTTCCGTGACCTTGAACGTTTTCCCTCATTAAAGAACGCCTCAACGTCAGGGAGCTTGAGTTATGGGGAGATGAGTCTGACAGATGAGACGGCACCAGACAGCGTGAGTTCACAAACTGAGATGCTCGCCCTCTCGTTTACTACTTACCACTGTCTCCCCTTTCTGAATATCTGTCTTTTCTACTTTACACCTTTACTGGGTACTTCAGCCGTCTATCGAAGTCTGAGTCTGCCTTCACTTTTTATCCCCCGCCACGGAGCGGGACGAGAGCTATTGGATTGAAGTCCGTCTGTCCGTACGGGCTGGGCCACAATGGGGACAAGATTTCTCTGAAACTGTTATACCAAGACGCGTGAAATTCTGTATGCTTCATAAGCTACTCATGATCTGCGTTGAGTTCTAAATTTGATGTCGCAGCATATTTTTTTATTTTTTATTTTTTTTACAGAGTTATGGCCCTTGATTGTCGCGGGGGATAGTGATGACACTGTCGTCTTGTTTACCTCTGGTTTCACACATTCATTTAATTTCTGTATCTCCCCACTCTCAAGTTCTGTCTCCATTCCCTCCTTCCCTTCCTCCATCCTCTTCTCCCTCTCTATCCCTGACATTTCTTTCTCCTGGTGAGAGATAAACAAGCATCGCCCAACCAAAACCCATCGTCATAGGTCACAGGCAATAAATAAAATGTTTCAAGGACAAGGCCTCGCCAAAGTGATTTTGAGTTGAGATACTAATACCTCTATACTAAATTCATCTCGGCCTAATTTGTGTTGTGAAATGAGTCCTTACTGCATTCTCTGGCTGTCTCTCTACCCCCCCCCCCTCTCTCTCTTTCAGAGGAGGGTCAAACGCGCAGCTCTCGCCCTTTTCCATTCACTCAGTCACTCTCGTACCCGCGAGGAGGCTCTCATTTTCGGAAACTTCACCTTCCTCCCCTTCAGCAGCAACTCCTCCTCCTCCACCTCTGCTCCCTCCCCCGCTCCTCCTCCAGGCCTCCTGGCCTTCTTGCGCTCCTGGGGCTGTGTGCACTTCCTGGTCCTGCTCAATTTTGGTCCTCAGACCCAGGCGCTAGACCCCAGCTGGACCGATATCCTCCCCGCAGGGGGCGTTTATGTGACCAGCACAGGGCTCGACCGTGTGGGGTCTGTGTCCCTGACCACACTGACTGTCAATCCACTGGAAGCTGTGGTCATCAAACTGTTCGAAGATAGCAGCTATTCTTAAGCATCCTGTTGAGCCCTGAGCGGTAACGCCCTAACTTTGGGTCATAAGAAGGGCAGGACGATACCACACAAGCAGGATCAAGACACTCACGGGAAACTGGTGCACTAGCTGTGGTTGACTGAAATGCAAAAAAAAGTGATTTTTGTCTGTTTTAAAAACTATCAAATAAAATATGCTGCCTGTAAATACGCTCTCTGTGTATTCGCACAATCTATTTGGAGTATGATTTTTTTTTTTTTTTTTTTTCCCCCACTATGCCAGGAGGGGGCGACAAATACTTGCATAATGCTAATAACGGCTGTTAATATCCACAAAAGCTTTCGTGTTCCCTGGCAACAGAGCAGCAAAAACCGAGACAAATGCTATTCATATGTGGTTAAAACGGATACTACTTGCATGTTAAGGGACATCTAGCTTTGGGCACACCTGACATCTTCATATCTTCACCTTTCATTACATTTTCTCGTCACTGAGAGCTGACCTGGGGCCCTTTGCAAAATTTCCTGAGCACCTCCCTCCCCACTCTTTACCACCACAAGCAATAAATCCCCAGTAAGCCATCAAGTTTATTGTTATCCACCACAACTGCTTTTAACTGGCTGGTAAACATCATATAATGGAATGGAAATGAAAAATATGCAAAACAGATGCCCCACGCTGGTAAAGTGCCTTTGGTGTGAGCGGCTCCTTAAATGGTTTGAAGTCTCTTATCCTTATCGTTTAAGAATAATTAGAGATAATGAGGAATGGCTAACAATGCAGAGTAATGTGGAATGGCTAACAAAGCAGAGTAATGTGGAATGGCTAACAAAGCAGAGTAATGTGGAATGGCTAACAAAGCAGAGTAATGTGGAATGGCTAACAAAGCAGAGTAATGTGGAATGGCTAACAAAGCAGAGTAATGTGGAATGGCTAACAAAGCAGAGTAATGTGGAATGGCTAACAATGCAGAGTAATGTGGAATGGCTAACAATGCAGAGTAATGTGGAATGGCTAACAATGCAGAGTAATGTGGAATGGCTAACAATGCAGAGTAATGTGGAATGGCTAACAATGCAGAGTAATGTGGAATGGCTAACAATGCAGAGTAATGTGGAATTGCTAACAATGCAGAGTAATGTGGAATTGCTAACAATGCAGAGTAATGTGGAATGGCTAACAATGCAGAGTAATGTGGAATGGCTAACAATGCAGAGTAATGTGGAATTGCTAACAATGCAGAGTAATGCGGAATTGCTAACAATGCAGAGTAATGCGGAATGGCTAACAAAGCAGAGTAATGCGGACTGGCTAACAAAGCAGAGTAATGCGGACTGGCTAACAAAGCAGAGTAATGCGGACTGGCTAACAAAGCAGAGTAATGCGGACTGGCTAACAAAGCAGAGTAATGCGGAATGGCTAACAAAGCAGAGTAATGCGGAATGGCTAACAAAGCAGAGTAATGCGGAATGGCTAACAAAGCAGAGTAATGCGGAATGGCTAACAAAGCAGAGTAATGCGGAATGGCTAACAAAGCAGAGTAATGGCTAACAAAGCAGAGTAATGGAATGGCTAACAAAGCAGAGTAATGCGGAATGGCTAACAAAGCAGAGTAATGGCTAACGGAATGGCTGGAATGGCTAACAAAGCAGAGTAATGCGGAATGGCTAACAAAGCAGAGTAATGCGGAATGGCTAACAAAGCAGAGTAATGCGGAATGGCTAACAAAGCAGAGTAATGTGGAATGGCTAACAAAGCAGAGTAATGAGGAATGGCTAACAAAGCAGAGTAATGCGGAATGGCTAACAATGCAGAGTAATGTGAAATGGCTAACAAAGCAGAGTAATGAGGAATGGCTAACAAAGCAGAGTAATAAGGAATGGCTAACAAAGCAGAGTAATGAGGAATGGCTGACAATGCAAAGAAAGCACCATGATAATTAAATGCAGGGCCAACTGATACACCAATAACTGTACTTCTGAACTGAGATTTAACAAACTGCAAGTGCAGAATGGTTTTGATCAAATTTTCCTTTTCCAATTTTTATGTGGAGATGTCACCTACCACTGCTGGATCCCTCATTTTATGGATTAATCCTAATTTTTAGCATTGCCTGTGCTCTGGTGACCAATTTTGTGACTGATATTGAAAATGCTGCAATAGGGCACATGGCAAATGTATGCCTTCAGGCAAATGTCTCCAAGACAGTTAATCACAGGGAAGTTGAAATTAATGTAGGTTTAAAAAAAACAAACAAACAAACAAAAGCTCTATTTGGGAGGGAAGGGCCAGGCATTATGCGTTGCATGTGATCTGTGTTGGATAACGACGCAGTCTTATATTGTCGGGATGAGTAGATAACAGCTTCTGAAACAACGAAGATGCTCAACATGGCATCAGTGGATTTGAGCAGTATTCTAAGATATAATTGAACTGGTAAAGTCCGTTCAACTCACTCAAGACATGAAGACGTCTGGTGAAAACAGAGCTGAGACTCGGGGGTTAATGACTCTGAGATGATGGTACATCATTTGCCTGGGTGTGGCCACCGCCCTGGAAGTACTCTAACACCACTTTCTTAATGGGTTGCCCTGATGGCTCTGCTTTGAATATCCGGTCCGAAATGTTAAACCCCCCGTCCCCCACCCACTCCTGTGCTTCCCGCTCATTAGGACGACCGCTCTTCCATTCTCGCACTCTGGGCCTGGAGGTTTAATCCCAGGCGATGATGAATGCCTTTGTGCTGGACGGTGACCAAATGACACAAAACAGAGCCCCCGCATCTGAAATACGACTCAGTGGCTGGATTCTTTCTGATGCCTGTGACTCGATGAACGAGCTGCATAGCCTTCAGTGTCTTGCTGGAAGATTTGCATAGAAGAAAGATTAAAAAATGTTTTTATTACCTTTTGAAGAGTAAGTTTTTTGTCCCCCCCCCCGAAAATTCTAAGTCGGTGTCCTAGAACGCTGTTGTTTTCAAGCGCTGGTCACAATGGTTGCATTAGCAGTTAAATGTTCCGTAAAAACACTGAAGTTAAACATGAGTGATTTTATCTTATTTATGCATCCTTTATCTTTATCCTTTATTTAACCAGGGAAGTCCCTTTGAGATTGAAATCTCTTTTTCAAGGGAGCCCTGGGGGTGGAGGTGGGGAGGGAGAGGACAAGTTGCACAGCCAATTACATCAGGGGATGATTAGACGGCAGGTTGAAAGAGCCAGGTTGGGACTTTAGCCATGACACCGGGGAACCCCCTACTCTTGTCGAAGAATGTCATAGGATCTTTAATGACTACAGTGAGTCAGGACCTCGGTTTAACGTCTCATCTGAAAGATGGCGTCTCCTTCAGTGCAGTGTCCCCATCACTGCACTGGGGCTTTGGGGATTATTCCACCTGTATTCCATACTGGCCACCAACACCTCTCCCAGCAGCACCTTGGTTTTCCCAGGCGGTCTCCCATCTGAGTACTAACCAAACCCACACCTGCTTTAAAGATATTTTAATAACGCCAATACTGAATACAAGAATCAATGCCCTCCCTACCTCACCTCTGAAGGTCCAAGCATGAGATCCATTTCAGTCCAGTAGAGCTAGATCTCGTGTATGGCAAGACAGAAGTTAAACAGAACAAGACACCACGGCATTAAGATGGCAATACTGCACTATCACATTACTTATGATGCTGTCGTGCAGGAGGAAGGAGGAAGTCCCAATAGTTTGTTATAGTATCAGTTGCACTACAAATAGCAGCGGTAACTTCAGTCAGTGTTTGTTTTTGTTCTTTTTTTAATTTGTTCAGGAAGCCCCATTAGTAGAATTCGATACCATGAAACAGCAGCACTTAAAGCAGATTTATAATAAAAGCCTCAACAGAGTAGTATTACTGTGTTAAGTGATTTAAAAGTATATGGCCAATTGGTCCTATTTTGAGGGGAAAATCTGCTTAATAGTTTAATGAGCAAATGTGTGCCTTTTGGTGCTGGGCTCGTAATGCACTGCTTGCTAGTTCTGTGGTCATTTTGGCACTTTTGTTTCACCAATACACACTTCATGTACTGTACGGCATAGGCTTCACGCAACCATTGGCCATCTGCCCCGAACTCAGTTCTCCTGTGATCTGGAAAAACCTAGGACAAATTTCACTTTGGGTGGAAACTGAGTTTGACCCACATCTGCAATTAAGAGGGGTGAAAATCTTAAAGCACTAGCTATTAGTGTTATTTGAACTGTCAAAATCAAGCTTCTATTACTTTTTTCTGTTAGAAGTCCAGAACCTAAAAGTTTTAGTTCAATTGCGAGACCCTTGCCACTGATAAACTCACTAGGTTTTTCCAGATTACAGGAGAGTTACCAAGCCTTATTGTGCTGCCCAAATATCTGTGCGTTTTCTGTGGTAGGTGGCACGATGGTGCAGTGGGTCACACCGTTGCCTTTCAGCAGGAAGGTTGCAGGTTGCAAATGCAGCTTGGTCCTTTCTTTTTGAAGTTTGCTTGTTCTCCTGTTTGTGTGGGTTTCCTCCAGGTACTGTACTTTCCTCTCAAAACATGCATGCTAGGTAAATTGTTGACCCAATTAATTGAGTAAATGGTGGACAAACCTTGCGATGGATTGGCGAGCTGTCCAGAGTGAGTTTTTGCCTTTTGGCCATATCTGGCTGGGATAGGCTCCAGATCCACTGTGACCCTATTGAGGAGGAAGCAGTTTATGTGATGGATGAGTTTACTGCGCTGACCCAACATAACACAGCCATCAAACGAGAGGTCAAAATATTGCTTCATTTCTGGGGCTCATTTGCACGGAAATAGGCAAGAAATTTTTTAAGTATGAAAACTGTGGACATAAAATGTGCTGGGAAATGTTTTGATTATTTTGATTTTGTTTTGCAATTGTGAATTTCTGTACAGTTCAAACGAGAGAGCACTCAGGCTGCATTCGAATAGTCAAAAAAAAATCATGTCCTATTGTCTAATTCCTAACCACTTTGGTTCAACCTCAATGGAAAACATCACGAGATAAAGAAAAAGTGTAAAGGGGAATTCATAACGGCCTAGAAGACAACTGAAATATGAGAATCCGAATGCACTTACACTAAGTAACGTGATCATGCATCACCTGCCCGTCATGTTCGTTTTTTGTGATTGGCCAGATGGATAGTCGTCGCTCTAAATCTTGCTGCCGCATGCAATTGTGCGGCTGCATTATCCTTTCTTTTTGTAAAGGATGGTTTAGTGCGTCCTGTGCTAAAGCAGATAAGTTGGGAAGCATTGAAGCTCCTTTCCTTTACATTTAGAGAATTAAAACACATTATGTCTGTGTTTGTAAAATAATTCTGGGTCATTTTCTAGGAGATTTGGACTTTCTAATGCAAAAAAGACTATTTGGATGTAGCCTTATACCCCTGACAACACATCTGGAACTTTATTTTAAGATGTCTGGTATTTATTCCAATGTTGCAATGATGCAACGGTGAAGAATCTGTTAGAAATATTCCGGGATCTGGATGGTAATCCAGATCTCCACTAAAATCTAATGGATTGTTCCTTGGGCCATGGCGCACACTTGCACAAATTATCATTGAAATTGATTGGAAATTTAAGAGGTATTGTTAGGACAAACGTGGGTGAACACATAACCTCTACTCAGCTTGTTTTGGCAGGTGGAGGTAATTCGAATTTTAGAATGCGCTATTGCATTACAAGAACATGTCATTTGAATGAACGTGATTTTGAGCATGGTGATGCCTCCAAACAATTTTTATGTATTTTTTTTAGTCCCAAATGTTCTGTCTGTTTATGTCCTCTCTATATGGACAGATAGTCTGTACGCGAGCATTGAGGTTGACACGAAGGTAAGAGGAATCTGAACCTATAGGCAACGTCACTTTTAATGAAAATCTTTATCCAAGGAATAATATGACATTATGAGTTCTGATGTCAAGTGGGTTTCCACTGTCCTGTGTAGATTATATGGAATGATTCGTGGTACAGTGCTGCGTATATGTTGGATAGAAAGTCAGTTTCAAGAAAAGGTATTTGGGATGGATTTTTTAAAAATTCTACATCAGTGTTCTAGTACTCCATTGCTTTTGACTTAAAAAATTACCCCTTACAACAGTTCTGACAGGTCAATCAATCAAGCTAAATTCTAGGATGACAGGTTTCATTAACTATGGTAAATATCTGAAGCAGAACAAGTGGTTCTGGATATTAGTTTGGCTACATTTTCAAACGCATTTAAAGTTAATATTTTACATATGATTTGAGTGTTTGGATTTGTTGTCAGGCTTGAAAAGGTCAGATGGTTTATTTTATGCTTGAAAGTGAGTCTTTCTCTGGACTGTTTGAAACTCTGTCATGGTCGCAATTTTTTCTCCAAAAGCCAGAGAGGGCGGTTCTTGCCCAGCTCTGTGAAAACCTACATCCATTTTTACAGAGCTTTTGTTTTCATAGACTTTTTAAAAAGGCAGGATATTGTGGCTAGACGTCTTATAGCATAAATAACAGTTTTGTTCCCACACACACTAACCTATTTTAAGAGCTTTTGCAGGACGGAATTTCCAAACTGTAAAATAATTGCACTGTCCTTGTGGAAATAAGATGGCCAATTTGGCTGCCATGCATTTAAAAGCTTTTGTTATGTTCCAGCATTGTTTCAAAGGGTATTCATAAATGGTTTCTTCAAAAAAAAAGACCCTTTTTAAAAACCTTATTTTCTGTGCTTTTTCACTGAAGTAGGTAGGGGAAAAAGGTATTACTGTATTAACTTCAGGAAGAGGCAAGTTCTCAGACCGAGGAGGGTATGGTTTCACTGAAAGAACGGAAGATGAATGTGACGGAAACAATGTGATACTAGACAAATATTTGCTTTTGCTTAAAAAAAAAACTCTGCCTTTCTCATGTAAATCCATGCTCAGATATTTGATAATCATGAAAACATTGAGGGGCGGCGTGACATTTCACGTGATCAGGGGTCACATTACAACTGGCATGTAGTCCTCAAATGTTTCAGTTCTACAAAAAAAATTAGCTTCCATCCTGCAAAGAGCAACTATGGGCCCTATACCAGCATTCAGATCCTGTCATTCAAAACTGGATCACCAAGTGTAATACACACACACACACACACACACACACACACACACACACACACACACACACACACACACACACACACACACACACACAGAAAATCCATCTTTCCTGTGACACATTGTAATCAATACAATCAACTTTTCATGTTTTGCGCAATTTTACATACACTCAAAAACCATTAACCCCAACTTTGGGTATTAATTCGAACTATATTGCTGCAACATTTTTACTCAAATATACAGTATATTTTTATTTCAATCTATCTCAAGCCTCAAAGTCCAGCAGGGGATATTGCAATGGAGTTTGTCTGTCCGTCCGGATAAGTGGGGACAAGGTTTTCTAAAAATAGTTTGCCTAGATGAATTAAATTTTGTGTGTAGGCTACTGTACGTTACTGTACTGTACGTGAGGGTGGAGGATAACAATGATGTTGTCGTCTTGTTGATATTCCTGTTACGTGTTGATTAAAAACTACGTAAATGTAAAGGATAATTTTATTGCTTTTTGCTGTGATTGGGCCAACTATTTCCTAATTTCCCTCCTCATTGGCATTTACCTATTCCGAGACTACCGCATCTATCGTGTGGGGAAATTAATGCACGGGAAAGCAAAACAAAAACAGACACTTGGTTTTTATTGAGGACGTTTCTCTTATTCAGCGTGGAGCCAAAGAAGCCAATTAATATGTTTACCTGACATAAGAATAAAGAGGACTCTCTGGCGCCTCAAAAGGAATGTACCGAAGCAGGAAAACAGATGGACTTATTTACATTTGCAGAGGAGGAATTAGCTGCTGGGGACTTTCGTGCGAATTGGTTCTAGCATGCGGTCAACGATACCATCACCTGTTGCGTCTCCAGCCATAGGGACCACGGTTTGTAATTTGAAGTTTAAGTGGATACACTTGTCTGTGGCACCCCTTTCCACCTAAAGCCGCTTTCACACCGGACGCGATTCGAATTTTTCGCACGACAGATTACATTCAAAGTCAATGCAAAGACGCGAATAAACGCGAAACATTCATTAACTTTGAATGTAATCTGTCGCGCGAAAAATTCGTTTCGCGACAGGTATGAAAGCATTTTAAGGGAGGGGCACTATTTACAACAGCTTGATGTCCCCAAGTCTCTTGGAAGTCACAGTCAGAGTAAATCGAATGCACAGGATGCACATTTTGCATCTGGGTAATTACCTGTACAACATTACATGTCTTGACGTGATGAAGTAACTGCTTGGATGATGAAGACTGTACCTCGCAGTTTGCTCTGGTCCTTGGTCTTCGAGAGCTCCAGTTTTTATCAAGAAAGATTTGTCAATAAACTCCCTTTGTTTCAATATACAGTATAACAGCAAATCATTGTACCCCTATCCATGACAGCTGGTCAGGTAAATCAGAGGAGGCACTTATTTTATGTAATAAGTAGTCTTTATGTGTCCAATTCTTTTTCTTGCTCAAGTTTTCCAATGATTCGCATAAGCCATCGGCAGTAGGACTCATGGCTTCCTTCTTCTTCATGCTGCAGTTAAATGGTAATTTAAACTCAGAATTTTCTTTTATTCGTTTTACAAATAAATGAATGAATAAATAAACCTCTTAATTCACTTTTTGCATATCCTGCCATTCAGCCAATTGAACCTGCACTTTGTAATTGTTCAAATAACAATATAGAGAACAAAGATTAGCAACAAGCATCCATGATTGACTAATGTTGATTGAAATGTGTATCTTGTCTTACCTAAACGAGGTGAACTGGCCATAGGTCATGGAGTTGAGTTTTTGGAGTTCTTGCAATGTTTATTTTTAAAAAAAGATTGAGAGCTTAAGACCAATCATGCGTTGAAAGAGATGTTCCGCGTCTCCTCTATTTTCAGCTCAACAGCTACCTCTGATCCCTACCATATACTGCAATCACCTACTTAGAATTCTGAGATGGGGTGTACAACCCGGTTTCCAAAGAGGTTGGGATGCTGTGTAAAATGTAAATCCGAATGCAATGATTTGCAAATCATTTAAACCAGATATTTAATTGAAAAGAGAACAAAGACAACATATCAAAAGTTCAAACTGAGAAAAGTTATTGTTTTTTTTTTTTTTTGGAAAAAATCACAGCTCATTTTAAATTTGATGCTAGCAACGCATTTTGAAAAAGTTGAGACAGGAACAACACAAGACTGGAAAAAGTTGTATGATGCTCAAAAAATACACCTGGTGGAACATATCAGAACTATTTAAGTTAATTGGCAACAGATCAGTAACATGACTGGGCATAAAAAGCGCAACCCAGAGAGGATGAGTCTTTTTGAAGTAAAGATGGCTAGGGAAGACTGTGGAAGACTGCGTGGGCAAATATTCTAAAATTTAAAATCACGTTTCTCAGTGTAAAATCGCAAAAAATAAGGGTATTTAATCATTTATGGTGCATAGTATTAAAAGATTCCGAGAATCCAGAGAAATCTCTGTATGCAAGGGACAAGGCTGAAAATCAATTTTGAATGGCCATGATCTTCAAGCATTATTATTATTATAATGGTGCATTTCACAAAAAAAGGAGAAAAAAAAACCCACAACCAGCTTCTCTAAAAACTGTGGCCTAAACCACCACAGTACAACAAAGACAATGAAACTTTGAAAGTAACTACCAGGTTCAAAGCAGTGGCTCATCCATCTCACTGTCCATACAATACACTTCAATGTTGAGGGTAATATTTTTTCAATCTCCGCTGAGATCAAACGTAGAACGACATTTCTTTTGGCCAGTCATCACCAGTTGTTGAGATGCAGTGACGGTCTGTTGGCAGGAACAAAGGCCAGCGGTAACCTCACCTTTCACTGCTTAATAATCTAAACCTCTCGCAGTTTACTATTCCCGATTAGCAACAGTTGCTCACACTAATTGGTAGAACCGACAACAGTCTAATTTATTTTTGACAGCATTGTTATACATTACACCACAAAATTATACGGTATTTTCTTCCGCACATCAATGACTACGTAAAACATCAATGTCTTCATAATTTCTGCGCTTGTGTAGCTCGTGAAAGAGCACAGATTTTCGTAAATTACTTTGCGAGGCTCATTAAGCAGTAAGCCCTGAGAATCTGCTAAGTATTTTGAATGTAGTCAGGGCTAAAGGGCGTTGTTGGGTATGATGCACAGCTGAGTGATGGCGCAAATAAATGTTGTGAAGTCAGCGAAAGTTTGGGATTTTTTGCATTTATGTTTGCATCCTAACAATGTTATATCAATTGTATAAATGTTGGCAATAGGCATTCATTTTTTTCATATCTTATGATGGTTCAAGGATTGGTCTTGGTCATTCAGTCAATAAATTGATCGTTAATCAGGCGAACTTGAACGAGAACAGCTTGAGGACAATCGAGCGGTAGAGGGTGAGGTTACTGAAGCCCCTGGGAACATGTGACTGCACGCCGCTGTTGAGATGTCCAAGAGAGACAAAGAGAAGAGGTGTTTGGAGAGGAGTAATGTGTGCCTTTACACCAAGCCTACCAGGGCTTCCTGCTGCTGGGTCTAAATACAGTGCAAGTTTTCCAGGCCTCTACATGACCTCAGGTCTGTGGAAAACGGAAGAAATTGGCCTTAGTCTTTATGACACTTCTGGGCTTGTAGGCACTTGTGACCTCTTCGTTGCTCTTTGCCTCTTTGCTTGGTGGCATGAAGGTTCACAAAGCAAACTTTGTTCCTGGTCTCCAAAAGCTTTAAAATTTCCTTTTGGAGTATTCTTTAGCGGTCAGGTATAACAGAATTTAGCCAAAAGCAGGATCGCCAATGTTAGCCTATAATACTGTAACAAAACAAAAGAATGTAAAATAAGGACATTGTGCTGGAGAATGTTTTCTGCAGATTGGTCCAGGAGCAATCACGAACTTGGAGGAGTTGAAAAGCAAAGTTGAAGGGACTGGTCTGAGGTCAGTAATTGGGATGGAAATCCGTATGAATAAGAGCATCCTGGGAAGGTGCACGACTTCAATCAGGAGCGAAGAAGGTGCTTGGAAGAAGCCATTTGCCAGGACTTAAGACCCAGGAAAGGGAAACTCCTAATAAAAAGACTCCAGGCTTTAGTAGAGATACACGAGTGATGACGGACACTAGACATTAAAAGACAATCCAGCAAAGGGACAATGGAGACAAGGAACTCAAATACAAAAGACAACAATGAAAACTGAGGGAGAACAGGTGTGTTGTGAAGTGGAATTAAACAAGGACTGAGGGGAGCGGTACAGAACAATAATTAAATAACGAGAATAAACAAGGGAAATGAAAATGGAACTGACACAGACAGCTGTATTGTGGGGAAAAGCGATAAGGGAAACACTCAGGACATGACAGTCAGCTGAATGTTGCTGATCTCGCAAGCCAAAAGCACTGAGTAATACCCGGAACAGTACTTTTTAAAAAAAAATATCTGTTTATGTTCCAGATTTGAAAGGTTTTGGGATGTTCTTCAATGCAGTTATGCAGCAAATCCTGCCCTGCAAAAAAAGGGCTCGGATAGGTGAGTTAGCATAATCTCACAGTATCAGAACATTACATAACCTTCCTTATCAGCCAGACTTCGTCCAAACATCCAAAATATGATCATAATCACCTGCAAGTGAACTGTTATATTTATAATGTCACTACGTATAGATCTACTACCATGTCCCACAGTCAAACTTAAATTCATGCAATTTTCTTTTTGGTGTATTTTAAGGATGTAAAATCTATGCACAGTACATTCCAAAATCTTTTTGCTTAACTGGTGATAAAAGGATTTACTTGTGTTTCTGGCGAGGTTGTTTTCTGATATCTGTCAATAAAAAAGGATTTTGAAGTGAAACACAAAGCAGAACTTGCTATATGAATACTTAGGGCACTGCTTCCTAATGCACTTTGTGGCATATGTAGTGAAAAATGGCAAAATGATAAAATGTTGCATTGCTTGGAAATGATCAACAGTATTTGATGCAAGACTCCACCCATCCTCTGATTATTCACGTTCCCAATGAGGGTTTTGGTCAAATATTGTGCGCACTGTTTGTGCAGCTGTTTTCCATTTTGTTCCAGATATTCAGCGCTGTTTATGAGGTTTAGCACAGAGCCCTAATACCCTCATAAACTTTACTTGTTTTTATGAGCAGTCATCGTGTGCAGTAGTGATGACTTTTCAGACAAAATGCTTCAAAATACTTACCTCACAGAGTGAGTGATTTGAAGCGAATTCAATTTAATATTTCTGGTAACTCGTCCTGCATGAGGATATGGCACAATGTTTGGGAAAAGACACAACAGACCTAATAGTCTGACTCAACCTGACTGAGATGTTTACTTCCAGTCCAGTGACTGGAATTCTGGGCTCAAAAACTCTACCTTCTAACATCAAATTTTTGTAGGATATTTTCATTGGTGAACAGTATTAACATATGTATTTAACCAATTACTTTTAAATTACATTAAACAGAAGGATTTTGCATTAGTGCGCGTTATTTAAATTTTGGAGAGGATTATATTTGATCAGGCAATCACATGTGTATTGGAAATATGAGTAGAAGGTTGAATTTTATCCAACCTCAGCAAGGTTTTTCCTTTTAGTTTAACCTTCATGGGGATTTCCCGCATCCTTTGCACCGCTTAAACATCATCACACTGCACCTCAGGGACTGTCCCTGAATAAGCGTCATTTATGTCTACAGACTGCGAATACACACTTCAAACTTCACTGTGCTCCAGTTGAGGATTGAACCAGCGTAATCTAGACTGCTGTCAGGAAGCTGGAGCTAAGATAACTGGCAAGAACGAAAAGCAGCAGGCGGTACCAGAGTCGTGTGCCCCTGCATTAACCTCTCATTACTGCATGACTACTTCACTAGCGCCGGGTGGGATAACATCTGAAACTCTCCAGAGAGGAAAAGCCAACTCACAAGAGCACATTGCCGCTTTTTCATTGGAAATAAATGTGACAAATAAAGCTGTATAAGTAATTTTTTAAAGCAGATTTTTTTGGCTGCTCCACACAGAGCTGGTGAGACGGGCCAATATAAAGTGTTGAATCCCTCAGGTCAAACTCCAGACATTGTTCCTAAGCAGAGCATGCTGGCGATAGGCCAGCTACACTCACAGTGACACAAGCTTGACTCAGGCTTGCAGTATACCACTGGTCCTCAGCACCAAAAACTGACTTAAATCACCAGCATGAAATAAAAGTGGTTAATGTCAGTCTGGCTACCTCAACTGTAATATAAAGTCAGTTCAAATATCAGATTTTATGGCTGCAGACTGGCTGAGTTCCTCTATCTACCTCATGTTCTTTTGATGATGAGTATGGCAAAATGCTTGTGCCCTGCCACTTCATGCCACAGATGCTTTCAGACTGACTTTCAAAGAAACAACAGGGATATGATATAAAATATAAATTACTGATTATGCTCATAAGGTAAATTCAAGGAGAAAAATTAGGGTTTTGGTTTTTTTTCTTTTTTTTTGGCATCTCTAATCCCACCCAAACTTGGAATATCCAATCAAAAAATGTGCACGAGCGTGGCTGTTTGAGATTCATGCTGCCAACTTGGGGCAGTGGGACTGTTCATAGTTTTCCTCTGAAACGTGCTCGTCAGCCTCCACTGCTTTACACTTGCCGAGTCAAAACCACCATACACAGAGCGGGGAGGGAGGAAACCCAAACATGTGCCTTCCCAAAATGCACCTGACAAGTGCCCGGATGGCCAGCAGGAAGTGCTTTAGCAATGAATAAGGCTAACCGAAATTCACTGGAATCAAAGAAATAAATTCTGGAGCACACGATCATTTGGGCAATTTATTTTGGTGCAAGTGACATTACGACAAAATGCCTTCTTCAGGGACAAACAGAGGACCATGGCATGAATAGAAAATTAAACATCTCGCCACGGAGGGGTAACAGTTTCTCAATGGATGAGCAAAATATGTCCAAATAACACAGTGTAGAGCCAATGGACTCTACACACACACACACACGCACACACACACATAGGAATGAATGAACAAGTAAAGAAGCACTTCCCATGACCAAACAACAACATCCCATTGATGGGAGAAAAATGCACTATAAAATAAATCTTGAGTCACTCATAGAAACACATGAAACAGTCAAAAGCTAATTACAGGAAACAAGACAGATTCAAATCTTCGTTTAAACTTAGGGGATTTATAGTGTTGAATGTAAAAATCCAAAAGGCTTCTCATCGGAAAACTTTGTTCACAATATCTCCGCCTCTTGATGATGAGGTTATTTTCTCTATCCCCCGAAATTTGAGAGAAGCCACTGACCCATGTTTAACTTTTTCAAATGATCTGCTATGGCATAATCAAATCTTTTGTGCGAATCGCAGTCTTATGTCCTGCTATTCTGGTTTTAAGAGCACACTTGGTTTGCCCCACATACACTAAACCACTTGGGCATTTCAATATGTAGACAACATGAGTGCTCTAACAATTTATAAAATAATTAATTTAAATTTTTTTGCCTGTACGTGGGTGCATGAACTCTTTGATGCCAGAGGAGTTTGAACAGTGGGTACTGTGACCGCAGCGATAAAAACCTACAGGTCGAGTCGGAAGCCAGGAAGAGGGGGGCGGTGTGCGAATTTCAGAATGAGCCGGCTAATCTCTGAGTTGTGCACACGTCAAAAAGTAATTGAAGGAGGTTGAGGTCGTTTGAGGTTGAAAGTAAGTCCGGGAATTATGGTCATGCAGGCTAATGATTCCATTACAATCTTGCTCTTAAAAGCACTGCCATTAGGCTTCATCACAAAAGGAGAGGCTCCTCTGCCTCTATATGCAGGCAGAGCTTTAGTGCTCACTGGGGAGGGTGACATAGACTCTGACATGGACTGGACAGAGATGTCAACCTGTACAGACCACCATAACTGCCAAAGATTATACAATTCTTTAGTGTCCCCTGTAGGACATATGAGAATCAGACTTAATGCCAATGACTATATATTCTATAATGCTCAAAACAACACTAGCCAGGTCAATCAAGAAAAGATATTTTATTAGGTTTTTTATTATTATTTATTTATTCTTTTTTTTTTTGGAATTTCGGCTGCTACATTTTGTCATGTAAATCATTAGTGGTATGCCAAAATAAATTTGAAGGGGAACAGTACCAGTCAGACATTTGTACCCTATCAGTAACATTTTTATTAAAATTGTTGTATAGAATCATTTTCACTCCTGTATGTCCCACACTAACTCTGAAATCCTTATTTTAATAGAACTTTCAATAAATTATGGCTTTTGCCATTAGATTTTGGTTCTCTGGTGGGAAACCTCGTTTGTGACGTCAGATCGTTGATAAGTACAGTTTCTGCTTTCAAAAGACTTGTTTTGCACAAGATAAATTACCTAGAAACTGTCAACAATCAATTCAAAGTGACAACAAAAATTTGGATTGAATGTATGCAGAATTGTTATGCCCTCTAACACAACTTTGCGGGACAGCTAAGGTAATTCGAAGTTCGAAGTGCAGTTTGTTTTCGCTTGTTTTTGGCTGCTACATCCAGTGCGTTTTGGTCGTATAGCAATAGACTTTGGTTGATTAGAATCCGTAGAGTCTCTGCTTTTATATGATTTACTGCTTATGTGGCAGAATGCAAGTTACGCACTCGTTAGCACAACATATGCGAAATATGCCATTGTTTGCGTGTTTTTGCTATGAGCTCATTTACTGTAGTTGCTTGGTCTTGGCATTGTGTTTCATTCAAGTAAAATTAGTTATCATGATATCTAGTTAGGGTAGCTATAGCTAGTTATAATGGTCATCAAAAATAGTTATTTTAGCCAAGTTTGTTTCTGTCACTTGGATATATAATGTGACTATGTTGCTACATGGTTATCATGCCCTGCCTTGTATGGTGTTTGTTCTGAGATGCGCCAGTGCTCCTAATACCGGGGGCCTTCAAGGTCAGATTAAAACATACCCCAAATCTGAAGAATAAAATTCAGAGGGGGTGTAATACAACAGCAATATGAGTAAAATATTTGATAGTTAGACAAAGGAAAACAAAACCACGTGCGGTTGATGATCCTGCCCTCCTGGATAGGGGCTGTATGCCTACTTATGGAATTATGCTGGGCAGTATCAACGATCTGACGTCATGTCCAGTGCAGCCATCACAGATCTCGATGATTGTAAAATCCATCAATCCAAAGTTAAATTCCTGTTATACATGTAAATTTTTCTGAGAAAAAAAGGTAATACATATGAGCAGTAGCCTTGCATTTCTGTTTTTTCAAGACTGATTATTGACCACTACAGTTCCCCTTTAAGTGCATAAATTATTTTGTGCCAGCTCTCAATCACACCATCTCCCTGCAATCCATTAAACCAAACTCAGACCCTAACCGGTTACTTTGCCTGTGCACACATAGAAAGAAAGAATTTTAAATCCTACATTTTTTTCACCCTTGGTTGTACCATGTGATCAAGAACAAATGGTTTTTGCATGGGGCCAGTTATGTTTCATCACCCTTCCTCGACACATCAACGGGGATGTCCAAACCACAAGCCAGCCACAAACATGCTAATGCAGACCAAAGCATTAAGAACTCGTAGCTAGAATCATTGTGACAAAGCCAAACCAAACCATCAAAACACTGACAAGTCTCTTAGTAACACTGGTCACCAGTGATTTTATGGTATTTTGTTTAATGACTCACATCAAAGATCCTTTACCTCTAGAAAATGCTTGAAAAATAAAAAAAGGGATGATGTAATCCTGGACATTCGAGGAGTCAACCACTGAGGAGTGTGAATGAGTCACAGTCTGTCTACATTACTCCTCTGATACCTCACTGCAGGGACACGAGAAACAGCTACTCCCTGTAAGGTTAGAGTGAGTACAGTCACACTTGTGATTGACGGATGATTTCGGACAGAGACACCAAACGAAGGGGCTGAAATATGGATGAGAATAACATCAAAATAAAGCTGCAAGTCACCACCTTAACCTTAAATTCACTTCTTTTTTCATTCCAAATCGCTGTAGTGCATCAGCAAAAAGGCAAAAAATTGTGTCATCGTTCGAATATTTAAATTGGTACTTTGTTTTAAGGCAGGCAGAAAATATTAAGTCCAAGTGCATCATAAGCTCTGACTTCAAAACACAAAAGGAAGATCTTTATACCTTCACATAGCTTTGCACTGCACAAATCTATGTAAAATTGGCCTTTGTTGTAATGTTCTTTCCTTTTATTTTGTTTTCAGTAATGCGATGATTAAAAATAATTTGTCTCCTGAAGTTTGAACTTCAATTGGAAGAAACAGAATCAACATTTGACTTAGAATAAAAAAAAAAAAAAAAGTTTTCAGAGGTGTCCCCCAACTCATCAGGTCTAATTAAGCATGATTCATGACATGGTGTTTTGAACATGAAATGTTCCTGGAATGCATGCAAAAGCAGTTGTGCGAATGTGCAGAAAAAAATTCATTTTGAATTTGGCAGGGCTTAACTTTTGCCCGGGTGTTTTTAAGAAGAAATAACAGAAAATCACATGGAGAATGATCTGCCAAAAAATTTACCCAGATGTCTGCTGTAGCTCAACAGACCACAGGAACAACATCGTCATAAGAGTGACATGACATAGTCATGAACGTGTCATAAACATTATGTCAATGTCATAAACGTTTATGACTGTTGTCATTAAGTGTCATTGGGTTTTTGAAATGACAAGTTGACATTGTTTGGGTTGTCTTGATTATGACAACTTCGTCATAAGAGTGACATGAAACTGTCATAACTGTTACATGACACATTTGACAGTTATGACAGTGTCATGTCACTCTTATGACAGTACCTTCAAGTAAAGTGTAACCAAAACTTCAAATATGCAACTGTCTACTCTGTAACCTTTAACAAATATTTCGGTTTAAAGACAAAAAACATTCTGTAATTCACTAATTTATTTATTTCAGAACTAAAGTACTGTATTTTGGAAAACATTTTTTCAAGCCCTGCAATAATTCAAGACATTTAGTTTTATTTTATACATGAAGAGGTTGTGAGTGTCTTTAGGTACGATGGGGGATTCAATATGGCTCCTGGATAGTGAGTCATTCAAGTTAATCACATTCTTGCTCTCTGCAGAGGAATGCACTCTATAGATTACAATTTATTTACAAAATCAAATCTAAAACCGTGTGGCAAAAAAAAAAAAAGTAACGGAATGTTCCGTATTACAATTTTCCTGACAGATTTTATATGCAAATGAATGTACAAGCCATTTGTAGGCGAAGGATTATGCTCATGTTCCATCTGAGTCATTCTGAAGTCATTACAACTACTGATTTCCACTCCAGATGTGGGAACCTGAAGATGCAGGACACGGAGTACGCTGTGGAGTTGGCACAGCAGCTGGAGTTCTTGCGTGAGAAGCGTTTTGGGGCTACATTCCAGCCGTTTGCGGAACACGGCAAAAAATCTGGTGGAAATGATCTGCTGATTAGAAAGCGAAACGATCAAACTACAAATAAAGTGCAATACAGCCAAACAGCGGGCAAATTAATACCAAACGCTCAATGCACCATAAACACAGCACGAAAAAAATCAATAAATGGATACATACGTATTTGTTACACCGAAACGATCATAAATGTGAGACTGTTAAATTGACAGCGTTCTCTACAAATGACACCATTGTTCTTTCGGTTGATTTATTTTGCATTGATCCTTGGGGAGACAGAAGTGAAAATATTATTCCAAATTTTGTACAGAAAGAAAAAACAATACTTGTCGGTTCCAGCTTATTCTGTTGGTGCAGAAAGATTTGACTCTTCCTGAGGAAAAGTTTATTTTTGAAAAGCTTCCACTAAAAAAAAAAAAAAAAAACCTTTTTATTTCTCAATGGAACCTGCTATGGTAGGTGTGAAATCCCCCGGATTGAACTGTTTTATTTGAAAAAAAAAGTGTCCAATAAAAAAGTATATGCAATACCATAGAATACCTGCAGAGACTGTGAAAATATTGATATTGATAAATGAACAAAGTTTGATTTTTAGGATTTAATTTTTAAGCCTTTTTGTGCGAGACGCACCGTTCCTCCTTATGTGTACTCAACTTCCCATTACTCTGAAAAAAAAAAAGATTTGGTTTACCAAAAAAAAAAAAAAAAAAAGTAATGCCAGGCAAAACATATGCAGCCCAGCTTTTCAGTGACCTTGACCTTGACCAATTAGGTTAAAATTTAATTAGGTGATCATGATCCCACTGCTCACTTTTCCTGAAAATTTAGTGTAATTTGCCCCAACTAATTTTGAGCTACACTGCTTGTAGTCAAATGGCAAACAGACAAAAAAAAAAAAAAAAAAAACAGACAAACAAATGCTACCAAAAACAATACCCCACCCCCTTCGGACAGGGTAAAAACCGAACCTGTGAAAACACTACCATAAATCATTATCTATGTTCAACTAGAATGAGTTTTTACTCGTAAAAGCAGATGACTGCCCCCGGGCCCCCTTCCTTGCCTAACCCATTGGACGGAAGGACAGACAGACAGACAGGCACAGACCAAAAGGCAGCACTGCAGGACCTGAGTAGTAAGAATGCAAAGTTTCGTTAAGATTATGCAAACGGTTTTGGACTTATGCTCCGGACAAAACTTGATTACATCCGGACAGACATATAGACGGACGGACAAACAGGCACATACCGAAAGGCGCCACTTCAGGACCTGAGTAGTGAGTATGCAAAGTTTCATTCGGATCATGCAACCGGTTTTGGAGTTACACGCTGGAAACGAAGTGGGAACGCTGACGCGAACGGAGCTTAAAACAATGTGTCTCCCCTCTCCCTCCGGGGGGGGACATAATTAGTGGAAATTGATATGGAGGAGGGAATGTGATATAAAGGACAGAATGTGATCATTTACGAATTGCCTGCAGGAAGGCTCCAGCTGTGTTCCAGTCTGTGCACCTGCATTCTTGTGCACTAGCATTCTAGGTATTAAGTTCTCCCAATGGTATCTGTTAGGAAAAAAAATTAAGGGACCACTTAAATTACATATCAGATGCAGTTCATCAGTGTGGGTGCAGGCTTTCACTCCAATCATGCAGTTACCTGGTTTGACTGATAAAGGTCTTTAGCAAAAACTCTAGGGGTTGATTAGTAGAATCAGGCATGAAACTGCATGATTTGAATGAAAACCCTCAGTAGCTCATTCTGTTTAAGAGTGAGTACCTCTGCTTTAAAGTGTATATGACAAAAAAAAATTTCAGGTATTTGGTTCTTTCATATGTGTAGAAAGAATGCAGACATTAAAACATTTCTAACATTTAATTGAGCCTGTTTTTTTGCATTCAAAAATACAGCTTTTTTGACTTGAAATTTGTTACAGGGACGCGCAGCCAAAGACTTCACGTGATTAAACGGTTGTGAGGTCAGTTGATTTGACTCATGGCAAATCATGGCGGAAAGAAGAGGAAGGCAGTGAGGAAAAGAATGATGTTGTGCGGCTGGAGCGGCGTACAACAAGAGCTGTACGAGTATGTTTTTCACACTGGGCATTTCACTCATTTGAAGGCAAAATGGGTCAATTTTGTGCAGTGGCACTGCATTGATTTCAGCTAGCAAATATAAGGGAAATGATTCAAAGCTTCACCACACTGAGACTGCAGTCAATTTTACTGCGTCATGACTCAGGCATTCTCAAGCACACTTTCCAGGACAATTTTAGAGGGAAAAAAAAAAAAAAATCAGTGTACTTCCGGCAGCAGAAAGTACTGAAAAAGTATTTTTTCATCATTTCTAAAAAAAGTTTTCGGTTATAGCATATTTCAAACTACCGGAAACAGATGAGAAAAAAACAATGTTGTGTCATGTACACTTTGTCCTGTAAGTTGCGAGGTCGGGCCTCCATGGATCAGACTTGTTTGTCCGGCACATCCCACAGATGCTCGATTGTAGTGAAATCTGGGGAATTTGGAGGCCAAGTCAACATCTTGAACTTGTTGCTGTGTTCCTCAGACCATTCCTGGACCATTTTTGCAGTGTGGCAGGGCACTTTATGTTAGGTATGGTTCTGGAACCAGACGCGAGAGTCAAGCAGTGAAGGGAAAAAAAAAAAAAAAAAAAAAAAAAAAATTTTATTGAAAGGGGGGGGCGAACCCCCGCAGAGCAGGAGGCGACAGTACAAAGTCCACAATCCAAAATCAAAATCCAAAGGGCGAAATCCAAATCATAACCAGGGCAGCAAACACAATAATCGTGGTCAGGCAAAATGGGCTTGATACACAGATGCAGGCAGAAAATCCAAATCAGAGGCAAAAATTAATAATCAGGGACAGTCCAGTCAGAAGAGAATCACAATAGAGTACAAGGCGAAAACAAGCGTGGCACAAGGGAAACGTTCTGACGGGGAACTGCTGTGAAAAGACTGCTTAAATACACAGAAGGGAAGTCACATGCTATGATCAGGGACAGGTGAATGAGATCAGACTAATTACGTGGGAGCAAACACGAGGGAGAACCTAACCACATGAAATTGGCAAAAGCCAAAACGCGGACAGGGATCACGAGACAGCCTATGACAAAACATACAGCTCCGATTAGGGAGTTCTAACGTGCACAGATAATGAGAGGCAGGACAGAGTAGAGCAGGTGTGGAGGATCCGCTGAATTGCAG
Organism: Gymnothorax javanicus; assembly: GCA_029692085.1. Taxonomy (NCBI): domain Eukaryota; kingdom Metazoa; phylum Chordata; class Actinopteri; order Anguilliformes; family Muraenidae; genus Gymnothorax; species Gymnothorax javanicus. The sequence goes on along the minus strand of CM056195.1, from coordinate 12,062,404 downwards.
CAAAGACTAAGTGGAGGCAGGAGGCGGAGACTAGAACAGGGCGAGTGCTGAGAGCTTGTTAATCAATTAGTAAGTGCAGCTATACAATCCCTGGTGCTCGTTAGTAAGTTAGTATTATATACAATGTTAGTCTTGGTTAGTAACTTTAACAAAATAACAAACTGTTAGTATGGGTTAGTAAAATAGAAAAGCAGGGAGAAGGAAGTAAACGAGATTAGAAGGAATGTTTGAAACCCAGAAACCATGAAATCACCTAAACATGTGACACGCAGGACTGGGGAGAAGCTGTAGCTTAACAAAAGACCAGACAGGGGAGACAAAGTGCAATGCAGGGCATGAACAAAGACATGGACCGGGATCTAACAGAAATGTGGATCTGGCACGGTAAAAACAAAAACATGGCAAAGAACTAAAACTAAACAGAACATGGCAAAAACAGAACAGGCATGGCAGAAATATAACAGGGCATGGCAAAAACAGAACAAGCATGGCAGAAACAGAACAGACATGGCAGAATCATAACACTTTATCCCTCTTAAAGAGGCCACTGCCATTAGGGCATACTGTTTCCCTAAAGGGGTGTACTTGGTCTGCAACAATGTTTTGGTAGGTGGTACGTGTCAAAGTATCATACAAATGAGTGGCAAGATCCAAAGTTTCCTAGCAGAACATTGCCCAAAGAGCCACACTGCCTCCGCTGACTTGCAATCATCCCATAGTGCATCCTGGTGCCATCTCTTCCCCAGGTGAGCGACGCACACGTACCTGGCCATCCACATGATGTAAAAGAAAACGAGATTCATCAAACCAGGCCACCTTCTTCCATTGCTCTGTGGTGCAGTTCTGATGCTCTCGTGCCCATTGTAGGTGCTTCCGGTGGTGGACAGGGTTCAGCATCGGCCCTGTAACCAGTCTGCAGCTACACAGCTCCATACGCAACAAACAGCGATGCAGTGTGTGTTCTGACACCTCTCTATCAGAACCAGCAGTAACTTCTTTAGCCATTTGAGCAACAGTAGCTCTTCTGTTGGATTGGACCACGCGGGCCAGCCTTCACTCCACATGTGCATCAGTGAGCCTTGGCCGCCCATGATGCTGTCGCTAGTTTTCCTTTTTTGGACCACTTTTAGTAGGTGCTGACCACTGTGGGCCAGGAACACCCTATCAGAGCTGCAGTTTTAGGGATGCTCCGCCCCCGTCATCTCGCCATCATAAGCTGGCCCTTGTCAAAGTTTCTCACATCAAAATTTGACCTTTGTCAGAGTTGCTCACATCCTGCAATTTTTCCTGCTTCCAATGCATCAACTTCGAGGACAAAATGTTCACTTGCTGCCTAATATATCCCACCCACTGACGAGTGCCATTGTTACGAGATAATCAGTGTTACTTCATCTGTCTGTGGTCATAATGTTACAACTGATCGTATAATCCCGATAAGATTGTTACTGCGGTCGTGAAGAAATATGTAATTACACACGGAAGTCCTTAGAATTGTATTTGTATGAGTGGTATAACATTCACAACTGACATTGCAACATGTTCGCGGCAATCTTAATTGTTAGTTTACTCAGTCCAAATTAAACTGAGCTGTTTTCTGCATGAATACAATTTGATATGAGTACATTGCGACATAATTTCCAACAAATACATGGATACTATTCCCAAATAAAATGAATCAGAAATCAAGTTTATTTGTTCTCTCTGTGTATTAGATCCAATCAAACTGTAAAAACAAAAAAATAGTCGCAACAAATAGGCTTTGATTCTTTACAGAGGATGACAACTCACAAAAGTTTCCACATTCAAGAAATTTCCTGACATTTTTCCCTGGGAACTGGGATCACAGAATTCCCACAAAGGAGATGTATCACACAAGGTAATATGTGGTTTCATAAAATGTTTGTGATGAACATAAGCATAATGACATGTTTTCATTTCAAACTCACAAGGTTTCGTGAACACATAAGATAGAAAAAAATAGATAACTCTGTCGCCACAGGGACCGAGTCGTGTATCTCCCCGATCCCCATGAGATATTCACTTGCAAATTTTTACAGCTGCAATGTTATGGTTTTTACTCTTGCTATGACATTACTATGCATCCCTGTACGTGTATATATATGTAAATGTGGCTCAAAATGAGCAGAAAACAAAAAATCTGCAAAAAAAATTTTTCCGATAAAATGGCCGCCGGCGGCCATATTGGATGTTGGTAATTGCCGAGAATTGATCTTGACCATTGCCAAATAAACATCTTTGACTACGCAAATTTAGAGAAAAATCCAATAAACTTTGAAGCCTCCAGAGATTGGAACAGAAAATCTAAACCACAGTATCTCCCGACTATCGTCGTCGGGGAGATAGAAATATATACTCAAAGGCAATGAAAACGCAACACTCTAAATTTTGGTTTATTTTTGCTCAGGACCTGAGTAGTCCAATTTGAGTTCTTAAGTGACCATTGGGGTCACAATGTGTACCTCATTACACATGAATGATCATCATGTAACTCAACAGTGTGAGTTGGACTCTCATCAATCCATATTGAGTACAACATATGGGATTAGGAGTTGTGCAAGTACAGTGGTTGAAATGAAGGAGGGGTTGTCTTCCCTATATAAAGGCATGATAAAAGCCACACAAAAAAACATTTTTAAGTGTCATAATGCCACGTCTGTCGACTGAACAACGGAACAGGGCTCTGGGTATGCTAGAGGCGGGAGTAAGTGCCCGGCAAGTCGATCAGTACGTTTTGGGTGTACTATGTCCAAGCTCTTTCATCAAGAGTACCCAGACCTCAAACCAGGCAGCAACTCTAGAATGCACTACAGGCAGAGTGGCGACAACTTCCCCAAGACAACCTAAGACGCTTAGTCAGGTCCATGAGGAGACGTTGTACTGCCTGTGTGGATGTTCGTGGGGGTCACACCCGATACTGACTGTTCTTTTGAGTTCATTTTTAAATGTGTGTTCCGTTCAGTCTTGTTGTGATTTTTCATTTTCAACTTGTGCTCGTTATGTTTAATGCATCTGTTTATTATTGTCCTAATCGCCCCATTAACACATTTAATTCATCAAAGTCAACCCACCCAACATATTTGAATTGTTAAAATAAGAAAATAAATTTGAGTCACAAAATTATTTGAATCCAAACTGGTGTTGCGTTTTCATTGCCTCTGAGTATATATATATTTTGTGAGGCAATTTAACTGACTTGAATACATGATTCTAACTTCAGAACATAAAACCATTGTTTTCACCAAAACACTTCACACTCCACCTTCGCATTATCAGAAACAATTGTATAAACAAGAGAATAGATCTCAGCTTTGCTCTTTGTGTAAACATTGGAATACTGTTTGTTCCTCTATCTCTCTTTCCGCTTCTGAGTTTCTTCAAAGCTGAACTTTGGCAATGGTTAACAGGGATTCAGAAGCCAATATCAGGCCCAGTAAAGAGGTCTAAGAATGTATTGGTTGATTGATTGGTGGATTGATCGGCTGATCAGTGAATTGTCTTTAGCGGAGAGGGCTCACGGCACAGTGATGAACAGTCATGAGATGGAAGACTAGTTACTCCGTGATACAATCAAAACAAATAGTTAAAAAAAAAAAAAAAAAAAACCCTGAGATTCCTATCAAGTTCATGGATTCAAGGTCCGGTAAAGTGATCCATTCCAGGAGCTTTCAAACATCACCGCTCTGACAGATGCTTCCATACATAACCTAAAAAATCCTCTATGAAGGTAAACAGAAGAATCTGTGCGGGCCTATAGTGCAGCATGCTGGATTATTGACTTGCAATAGAAATACTGTTCTGAATGGACTGAAGTGTGAAGTGAAGTTTCTCTCACAAAGAGAGAAACTAGAGTTCAAAACTACCCCCATTTCCTTCTGTGCCATATACAATGAGCAATGTGGCCTACAATTAACTAGACACTGAGTGCGTTCGATTACACAATCCGTGTGACTTGGGTTTAAGTTTTGGCGCATACCTATTACGGTATACAATCATACACCGAGTGCAAGAACCCGGGTCAAGATGGCCACTGACAATAATACTAATTAGGGGCCAGGCAGCAAAAGCTGCCGGGAACCTATTGTTTTTGCCAGTATTCGTCTTCTTCTTCTTCTTCCTAGAAAATACTACTTCCCATCCATGGAAAATCACCAAACTTTGCACAAAGGTCCAGTCCCATGCCAGATTTACTCAACTCCAAGGACATGTCAATATTCTTCCTGGGGGGGCACAATAAGCGTTTAAATTTGAAAACTTTGAAAATTCCTACCAAACCAACCGTACATGCTACAGTTTTGCAACTTTCACCAATATGTAGCCTCAATACTTAAAAAACTTTCGTCCACTTACTTAAGCTTATTACAAATTATGAAGTCTATCACTCGATTTTTTTTTTTTTTTCCAAAAACTGTAAAACTTATAAAAGTTTTCTTGCCCCACAATTTTTGCTCAATTGTCACCAAATTTGCTGAACTGAATCTTCAGATCGTCCTCCACAAAAATACCACCCGGCGTTTCGGTATTTGAAAAATTGAGCCTTCAGTGCACGAAAACGTTTGACTGTAAACAGTACTGTAAACATATACCAGCCAATTCTTGATAAACACATATTCAATCTTCCTGAAAAAAAAAACCGATAATATTTTAGAGTCATGGTCGATGAAGTTTGCCAAATATCAGAATTTTTTCTCAAAAACTGAATTTTTGAAAACATTTTGAATTCTGCTCTCATGGAACAATTGGAGTCAACGTAAGAATGGCATTTTTAAACATTAGATTTTCTCTTATGAAGCAAAACACTTATTGCTAAAAACAAATCACCAACATTTCTATGCTGTCAAGCTGCAATTTATGTATTATCAGATTTTTGTCTTGATAACAGAAATTTTGAAATTTTGACAATTTCTGAAATCTTCCTTGACAACTGCTGCCTGGCTGGTGACTCCCTGAGTCAATTAATGAAGCCATACACCTGTTCTCACTTCCAGCCAATTAGCTCAATGAGTTAGGAGTGGTTCTTGGTGTCAGAGGTTGTGAGTCTGTAGCAAGCATCTTCCTGTCATGTTGACGTCAAAGAGAGGGATATCCTCAACTGAGAATATTCATGCCTGAAATAATCAATCCATTATGAAAATAGTTGTGTATGAACTATTATGTATTTAAATAACTGATTTATTGACAAATCGTCACTGCTTTATTTCTTATTTTAATCCTAAAATGCGCTAGAAGAAGTTTGAAATGCATGTAACTCTTAAAAGTTACTTGCTAATTAGCTCAGTCAGATGAAGGATACTAGGCTATTTGGTGTCAGAGATTATTAGTTCAAATGTCAACCAGTGCAAAATGTATGATGTAATCCCACCTTTCTTGTTATCCTCCATTTTTTGCCTCTTGTTGCTCAGAACTGCCTAAATTTGCCTGGCCCCGATATCGCTGCAAAGCAGCTTTAATTTCACTTTGTTTTTTTTCGTTGCTACAGGCTCTATTGGTCCTTTTTTCCCCAAATGTTTCCCACACAACTTCACCCAGCGTTTCTACATATTCGGTGCAAAGACAAACTTCAAAGATCGAGCTAATATAATCTACGATTCAGTCAAATTAATTTTCCATCAATTGCTTATGGTTTCTTACCATTGGAACATGTATTTTAACCAAAACAAATGAACAAAATTGCCCAAAGGTTCTCGCTGTTGCCGCCGTCTTGTTTCACTCGACTCGCAACGACCCTGCCTAAAGTGGAGAGCGCCGAGGTCGAGTGACAGCGTGACCTGAGTCCAAAATTCTGGGCGTTCGATCGATCAACCCGAGTGACACGGGTTGCACGATCGAACGCACACTAAGAGATAAACTCAGAGGTGCTCTTTGTTTCAATGCTAGCTGGAATAATCAGGGATGTGCATTTCAGTGCAGACAGTCTGCAGGCATTGCTGATGAACCTGGCTTATCTTCATTGTGCTGATGTAAGAGAGGACAGCCTGGATTAGGATTTTATTGATATTAAGTAACACAGACATGAAATACGCATATTTTGATCCCCCACGACAGTTTTGACATTCTGGCCCGGACAGAGGGACGGACAGATAGACAGAAGTATGAAAGGGCACATCTACACTGAAAGATGTATGTGTAGCTATATGTTATTAATTGCTTATTTCCGTATTGCCTTGGTATTGGCCTGAGGGTCGCAGTAATGGCCCGAGGCAGCAGACCGAAATGCCAACACCAAGGCAATGCGAAAATAAGCAATTTATAATATTTTTATTAATTGGTTAAGTATGTTGTGCTATCATCACAATTATGACTATGACTTCTGAAGTACGCGACTTCAAGACTCATTAAAGAGCTAAATGCTAGGTCCGCGACTGTCGTCTGCTTCTCTGAAGAGAGCGAATGCCACAGTTGCCAATGGTTACTTGCGCGCTTGCTGAACTCGGCCAATGCAGGTGGGCCAAAAAAAGATATATGGGCAGGTCGTTTTCACTGTATGCGGGCAATAACATACATAACTAATTAATAATAGATTTCGAGGAAAAGCATTGTCCGGTTTAGTTGTTGTGTCCCGGAAAGGAAGTGTGACGGACGGACACGTGGACAAACGGACGGTCAACACTCATTCCTATTTTCCCCTACCAATTCGTGGCGAGAGGTAATAACAATCATCCGGCGTAAAACATAATTTGAAAACTGTTAATCGAGATGTTTTCAACCACTTTCCTGACCAAAAAAAAAAAAAAAAGTCGCCGTTTGGATTTAAGTCAGCAAATGCTAAAAAGCCTATGATTGGATCATGATTGCAGTGATCGATGTTTCTCTTTCAAACAATTCTTCTAACCCTGACTCAGAGTGTAGCTTCTCATTTCTTAAGCAACAATGTTGGAAGACGTACCTCAGGGTCATGGAACAGATGCGACCATGTTTCAGAAGGGGCAAATTATTAGCCTGCATCAAGTAAAGAACCAAATTAGGAGATCGATTTTTATCGCCTTAGACAAATTAGAGCTAAAATCACTTGGGATGGGTCAAGAGCTGTCCAACGTATTATTAGCCCCATCTACAGACTTTTTGATGAGTGGGAGAAGACTTTACGAAGTGATTCGACTCCCTCGCAGTCAATACAAGATCTCGGCCAAAGATCAATGCAGCTCTAAACGGAATTACATTTTGTGAGGTTGCATCAGGTTGCAGAGATAATACCACAACGAACGGGCGCCGTAATCAAAGCTTAAGGCGGTCCCATTAAATATTACAGCGTGACTTTTTTTTGGCCAGGCAACATGTTACACGTTACGAATAAAAGATAGACTACTTCGAAACTTCCCGCGGGAACTTTTTGGCACATCCTGCTATGCATACTTCCGAACTTGCGCTTCATAATGTTATAAATGAAAAGAAAGAAAACCAAATTTGAAATGCGTCCTAATGTCGTCTTACCTTGATGTGAATCGGTTGCACATGAGAGTTTGAATGTTCTATCATTAATTGCGGAGAATGATTGCAAGCCGATCAAGACTGCTTATTCCTAAAAATGTGGCGATACCGATATTGGATGGAAATTAACTAAAATTACGAGAGGCATCCGGAATGCATTCTGCAGCTCACTCGCCAGAAATATGTGCACAACTTAGGAAATCTTTCTTTGATTATTTCCAATGTAATATGACTTAACCTATTAACAGAGAAAAAAATATAGAGTTTGTTTTCCCTGCTAATGGTACTTTCAGTCTCTTGAAATCAGGATTTTACACGTGACAGCTGAAACCGCGGCGCTCTTCTAAACACTCATTCGCGTTCCGTAAATGCACGCCCACAGACTTACCCAAGACAAACTTAACAGCGACGCATGCCTTGACGTGATCAGCCGGAGAGCAATCGGACATGAACCAGGTGGGCTCGCTGAAGAGACTTATTTAAAGACTTGGAGACAAACAGAGAGAGATTGAGAGAAAGAGGCAACAGCGGGAGCGAGGAAACAAGAGATCGAGAAAGATGGGGAATCTTCATTACGCACGGTCTGACTTCGTTTGTTTGTCCTAGCTCCAGGAAAGTTCAAGGCAAGGAGGACGTTGTATGCATGCATTCATTACATGATTCGGCAATTTATACAACAGCAAAGTTTTTTTATTGGAACTTTCATCAAGATCATCGCACGTTTCGGCAGAGGACGAAACAATTAATTATGGTTTTCCAGCTGAAGAAGGACACGGCAGTGATAAGATTGTTTCACCGATACAGGTTTGCGGTCCATGTTACTTCTGTCATTGCATTCAACTGCTCCAATATATATTTTTTGAGATCTTGAGTGAGGAGTTCATTAAGAGTGTCTGCGTAATATTTATCATTTTCAAGAGAATGCGAAAGAAAATTATGTTTAACGCTGATAAATTACTCTATGTTTTCTACATTTTGTGCTGGTATGGCACCAAATGATCTGTTCGCTCTCGGGACTTAGAACGACCTCAGACGCTGCTGAGGATCGCAGACCGCTGCTTGCTGCAGAGGGAGGGAGGGTGATGGTTGCATTAATTCAGTGGAACAGGCCGACAATTTTTCTGTTCCTTTTCTTCAGAAGTCCATTATTTCACCTGCAACAGCACTCGCAATCGGTCCCCGAACGCGCCCTACTGCCAACATGCTGTACAATCAGACTTGCGAGAACACTACTGTAATCCACGCGGATGGGAACCCTGTGGTGAGCACCTTGATGTTTCTGGCCGGAGTGTTGGGTAACTTGACGGCACTGGCCATCCTTGGGGTGCACCAGAAAGAGCGCCGGTCTAAATCGTCGGTCTTCTGCATCCTGGTGACGGGACTGGCTGTGACTGACTTGCTGGGCACATGCTTCCTCAGCCCGCTGGTGTTTGTGTGCTACGCTCGACGCGCCTCTCTCTTGGGCCTGACTGGCGACCAGGGGCTCTGCAGCCTCTTCGCCTTTGCCATGACTTTCTTCGGACTGGCGTCCATGCTCATCCTGTGTGCTATGGCAGTGGAGCGCTGCTTGGCGATCAGCCACCCATACTTCTACTCCAAGTACGTGCGTCGCAGCTTTGCTAAGGCCACCCTCCTTCTCATCTACCTGCTAACCTGCGCCTTCTGCTCCCTGCCCTTCTTGGGTCTGGGCCGGCACAAGCAGTATTGCCCGGGCACCTGGTGTTTCATCAAAATGGAGGCCAAGGACGAAGGTGCAGAGATGGAACGGAGTGTGCTGGGTTTCTCGTTAGCATATGCCTCACTAATGGCTCTGCTGATTGTCGCTGTATTCCTGTGCAACGGCTCAGTGATTGTCAGCCTCTGTAGGATGCACCACAGCCAGCTGTCCCGCCGGGGCTCCGTGCTCTCTGCTGGCCGCAAGCGCAAGATGAGCCTCTGGATCGGCCAGGGTGAGGAAGAGGTGGACCACCTGGTGCTGCTGGCCTCTATGACCATCATTTTTGTCATCTGCTCATTGCCGCTGACTGTAAGTTCCCATCCTGCCATCCAAATATGAGAACCCTGCCTGCCTCCCCCCCGATATGATATAATGGTCAACTGAAGCCAGTTACAGGTTCCTCACAGACCCCTGCAATATAGTGGGGCAGCAGTCAGGTCACAGCAGGATATCACAAATATCACTCTTTCAGCTTGTATGATTGAGGCTCTCAGGGTGAGCTGAATCGTTTGCGATATTAGTGATTGCCGTAGGTTCTGGGAAATTTTGTTCTAAACTGATATTTGGACTAATGAGGCCGATAAGCTGCATTTTTGCAGCTCCGAGGGCCCAATTTTTCTGCACGGGCAACGTTTGAAGATATGCGCACCAACAGATTGCTACATCTATTATGATTTTTCTCCAGCCTCAGGGACTAACTGGTAATTTTGTGCCTGTGCTACATGCAACTAGGTGGAGAGCTGAATCTTGAGGGTATAGTTCTGTTTCAGGGGACATTTTCCGTGTAGGATTGATGGCACCACTTAGGGCAGGGGTCCTCAGTCTTTCCCAGAAAGGGCCAGTGTGGATGCAGGCTTTCAATCTAAGCAAGCCGGTACGCACCGTTTTTTTTACTAATCAAGGTCTTTAGCAAAGACTCCGGGGGTTGATTTAGTGATGTCAGATGTGTGACTGCTTTGTTAGATTGAAAGCCTGCACCCACACCGGCCCTTTCTGGGAAAGATTGAGGACCCCTCACTTAGGGTATGAGTTAAATGAGGACTTGAAAGGCAATATTTGGCATTTTCCTGAAGCATACGGTCATCTGCATATTATCTGCGAGAACCACCTCTAAACCAAAGTACAACCTATTTCTCCTTTCGCCAGTGGATTCAGACAAACTTAATAATGCGTCGCACAATTAATGGCATCAATATAAATAATGTTGAACTTGTATTGTTTATCATAAATTAGAGCTATTACTTTCAGGAATATATTTTCCATTGAAAATAATGTAACCGCTATTTTTCACTACCAGCTAAACCTATTGCAGATGTATATAGCATGGTTGAAGGATACTTAAAATGTGTCAGTTTGCTACTTAATATGAACTAGAAAATTTTGCGAGAAATTTTGAGTTTGCCTGATGCTCTGTAAGTAATAACTTGTTCTCTAAGGGACCTTTAGCATGGTACAGAGATCCCCCCCCCCAAACTACTACCCAGCCGCTGCAGATGGCAGCCCACTGGTGTGTGTGTGTGTGTGTGTGTGTGTGTGTGTGTGTGTCACACTGTCAATTCAAGTTGCCACAGATACCATTTTGATGGATAACAGGTGAGTCACATAGGTCGTTTTATTGTGCTTTTCCCGTTGAACCACCCACATGAAAATACAAAATTTCTTGACGGCCGTTTGTAGTATCATCAAAGTAACATCACAGCAGGCACGTTGGGGCTTTGCTGAACATCCCACAATAAATTTTGTGTCATCAAAGTTGGAAAAAAATGAGCTTGAGAGCCATTTGAAGAGAACTGTTCTTGGCTGGTTTCTGGTGAAAGTTGGACTGTCAGTTAATATGGGGTTAGAGGAGAGATCTGTCTGGAATTGTCGGTCTGCGGCTCAGATAGCTAAAAAGGTTTGTTTAGGACCACTGATTCGTGAGAGGAACTAGCTCAAGTTTACCTACATTCTGATGTAAATATTAAGTATGTACTTTAAAATTTGTAGGAGGCAGAGCAAATCAAAGACAAGTTTTGGATGATTACCAAGTTCCCCTCGACCCCACTGATGATGTCACATACTGTAACCGTTGAACATTCCGCGCCATAGACACCCATTGTAAATGCTGACGTGGGCCAAAAATTACCCAAAACGTAAACTGCGATTGCGTAAAAACGGTAATTGTGATTAATATGCCACCCTTACCAAGTAGAGTCTGAAGTCCCCTGACCTGTTTACACTTTCAATCACACTTCTGGGCCATTCTCAGTCACGTGTGTGACCAAAAATGTAACAAATAGTAGAAAAAATCTCCTCCAATTACAAAAGCATTGGAGGTTCATGATTGTGGACCTTGTATAAGAGTACTACTTATCCAAGTCTATCAAGTAAAAATGTTATTTGTTACATTAACTTTAACTACTTAAGGTCAGAGGTCAACACGACTGGTCACGTGTGTGACTTCACACGGAAACAGGTTTTTCATAACTCTATTTGACTTCAAAAACTCTGTGAAGTTGAAAAATCTAGAATTTTCATAGTTTTGGGGTATGGAGAGTAGCAAGGAATAAATTTGATACCTTTCATTAATTTTCAAAGTATTTCTTTATTTGATGACATCTGGTCATGTGTGTGACATTTTGGTTCACTTCTCAAAGAATGGCCCTTCTACGTTAAGGCATGGCTGAGTACCATCGCCCAAAAGACAGGTGGGTTCGTTGTCTTTGTGCACTTTCTGAGGTCCATTATTCCCGAGGGTAAGATTTTCTGAGTTTTTTGGGATTTTTGGGAAAACTGCTCGGCCCACCCCTAACAAAAATCACAGCACAACATTCCCAATAATACCTCATGTTTTGATGTGGTTTTTTTGTATGTACAAATTTTTCTCACTCTTGGTCAAAAAAATGATCCCACTGGGCATGTGCACAATGGTTAAGCATGGAGGAAGGGGTTTCAGAGTTTAGAACTGAACTCTATTGAGAATATTTGGTCTCACATTAAACACATCTTAACTGGGAAATGTTTTTCAACAGTTCATTAACTGTTAGAACCCATTACAATTGAGTGGAACAACATTGGCTCTTTCTGTCAAAAGTTGTCCATAAGCTTACCCACAAGGCTTAAACTTGTGAAGAAATCAAAGAGAAAAACTATCCAATACTTATTTACTTTATCTGTTGAATGATTCTTGCTAATTTTGTGACTAATAATTTGTTCTAAAGACTTCAAAAACCTGCATATTTTGCCACTTTGGGATTGGCCCTTTTTTTTTTTTTTTTTTTTTTTGTGCCCCAGAGTGTACATTTGTGTTACTTCACAGAGCGTGGAGTGCATGATTCCCTGGGGGTACATTTACTGAGAGTCTTTTTTCAGAGATGTTCACTTATGAACTGAGCTGACATGGAGTGTCCCATCTTTCTCTAAAGACCGTGGGACTTCTGTGATCCAAGAGGCTCCAATTACCTCCCCATACCGATCAAAATAATAATTGACATGGTATTATGAGCCGATGTGTTTATGTATTCTATTACTACAAAGCAATAATGTTGAAATTCCAGAACTGCTTTTTGGTAGCAAGATTCACAGGAAATACTAGAAAGAGCCAGGTGATGAGTTGCTGAAATTCATGAATGATTCATGTCGTAGGACAGATTTGCAGAGTTATTGGCCATGTTTGGAAACGCCCACTGCACAACAGCCTGCAGAGTGCAGACTTGGATGTCTATGGCTTCAGCAAAGGACGAACCTGACACACCTTGCTCCTTTCGTTGTTTTCATATTGATGTCTCTGCTACTGTTTCCTGCCTGCGTACAGCCATCAGCCTCAGCTCTCAATGCCTGTGTGCGGTACATTATTTAGGGATCAAGTGAATGAGAAGTGCTTCACTTTGAGATTCCAGGTGTCCCAGGCTTGTCAAAGTAGGGCGAGTGTCTGTGCATGTTTTTATTGCCGCTTTGTCCTCTCATCAATGCATTGTTTAAATAGTGTACCCATGTTTATGTACATCGATGTGTGTGTGAACCACAAAGGAATTGCTTTTACTTGTCACTTATCTCTGGCCAAAATATAGAACTCATGGGCGGCATTTTATAACTGATTTCATCTTACCATGTGGGAGAACATGTGACCTTCACTGGACTCAACTGTTCTGTTTGTATTAACATGGAATATTTGACTGTATGTGGACAAAGTATTGCAGACTGTTGCCTCGTGTTCACCTGAGCTTCTGGGCGAGCGTGAATGTTCTATTTATGGACGCAATGATTTTCATGCGAAAGATGGTTTGGTATTAATACAACTGGCTCAATTCTACCTCCTTTGAGATATAAATGCATTTTGGTTCTAATACGGTTAAATGTTTTTACACAATGATGCAGCAATTTTCCCAGCCTGGTCTCCACATATTCCCCGGGGTCAAGGTGGAGGCACCTATTCTGTCCTCCCTGTTCGGGTAACTTAAGATGGGACTTCAGCAAACAAAGATTGGGGCTTTTCAGCTGATATTCATTTGGGTTTTGGCTGTATTGTCAACACAATTATTAGTTAACTTTTTTTTTTACATGGCTGCGCGGTAGAGTTACCGTAAAAAGACAGAGCTTTAAACTTAGAGCAGGTTTAGAAACCGGTATATATTATGCTTCACCCCAGATGAGCCCCAGGGTTACTTCAGATTTTCAGTTTCGATTCTCTGCGTTGTGTAACAGGAGTCGTCATTTTAATTGGTTGTCTACTCATCTGCTTTGCTCCTCTGTCTTTTCTTGAGAGCCAACTGAAAGACTTGTTTCTAAGAATCCTGCCCGTCTTTGTTAAATAAAATTGGCTCTGCGCTAGGAGCCTTGGGCTATAGGCTGCTGATTAGCTGAGTTGCAGTTGGCCTGTCTGTCGCAACCACAAAGCATTCAGTTTTGTGCCGAGTCAAAACAGTAAAGATGCTTTGTGTTGCTGCGGGTCAAGAGTTGCAGCCAAATTTACTGTAGGCTACTGTGCAAAAGTTTTACGCACATTTAAAACTCTGCAGTGAGGCAAAGAGGCTTCAAAAGATCTTGAAAACAGAGGCCTCTTAACATTGAAAAATATACCATGAAGAGGCATGAATGGTTAAAACCTAAATCAGTTCAATATGTTGTGTGACTACCCTTTCATTAACAATTAGGTGCACTGCCCTGTAGTTCCCTAGTTTTCAAAGAACATTACGCTTAAAACAAGAAAAAAAGCCACAGTCCTTCTGCAGGCTCTGTCTCACTTGTTTTTGTCTCTCCAGGTAATCCCAGACAGCCATGATACTGAGATTAGGCTTTCAAGGCTATATAATCTATATAAGGCATCTTTAAATGGAAGTATTATTTGCATTTTTTTTTTCCAATTGTGATTTGGTATCTCAAATCTACAGTTCCTCTTCAGGAACATTGATATGGAAAATAAATACGTGAGACAAAATTCAAATTTGAAAATCAAGAGTGCCTGAGACTTTTTTCCAGTACTGTGAATCACACCTTTGCATATGAATTGCTTCAGAATCTCATTTATGATCATTATAACAGATTTGTTGCTACTCTGCTCTTATATGCACTTATAAATGTTTATCATGGTGACAGAGATCACTGGTCATTAACTTTATTTGGGGCAAAGAGAAGGGTACAAAAAATTCAAATTTAATTATGTGCTTGTCAAGGACAATGCGCATTAATGACATTGCTGTCAAGTGCACCAGGTCTGAGTTAGCCAGGTAGGATATTTTTGTTCTGACTGTGGGAGGAAATTGGAGAGCCTGTGAGAAACCCTCACAAACACCGGGAGGACATGCAAGTTCCATACCGAGAACATCTATTCCAGCCAGGACTTGAACCCTAGGCGTCTTTCTTGTGGGGCAGCAGGCTAACCATAGTGCTACCATGTGTAATGTAAATACACTCTAGCTGCTCAGGCAAAGCCTTGTGTTACATACAGCTGTTAACCTAATAGAATGGCATGTAATTAAAGCATTAATGAGGCCAAGGTTTCCCAGGTCACACAGACTTACGCTTGCTGAACAATGGCCTCAGGGCAGTGAACAAACATCCAGCCCAGCAGCAAGCTGCTGCTTTTCTATTCAGTGGAGCTCCCTGACCTTCAGGCGATGGCCAATAATGTATGGATTTGTTGAATTTTCCATGAAGGCGTTTCGAGACATATGCACAGGTGGTCCCTAACAAAAGCTGAGGGAGGAAATTCATGGCTCTATACCTTACAGGTCTGTCATATGAAAGCACCCCCTCGTATACATCGGTGTGATGGGGAAGGTGCGGCCAAGGGATTAACCCTTAGAGCGCTGAAACTATTATTTTCTTTAATATACATTTAATTATCTTTTACTGTTGAGAACCTATCATGTGGCGACTTGTTTAAGAGATCTCCTGCAGGAGCTCTTTTAAACAAGTCGCCACATGATAGGTTTTCGACAGCTTCGATTTTGATATCTCGCATCATCGAGCAACAGTAGCTGCATTTGGCGCTCGAAGGGTTAAAGGAGCGAATGGCTCATGGTGCGATTCCTGCCCCATCTTGTGCCTCGCGAACAAAGTCTGGCGAAACGGCTTCTGTTACTCATCTCCTGGCCAGTCCGGGAACTCTAACCGCGGAGCGTGTGGTGGGGCTGTGCCTGTAACAGAATATCACTCTTCACGCTGCGCAGGAGAACAAAAGTCGCCTTTTGTCTGACAGATTCTGTGCCAGTTCCCTATTTACTGTGTGTTCCACAAATTTAATCACCTGCCACGGAACACTGATGAGGACGGAAAGGGGATGGATGAGCCAAGAGCGACAGGAAGGCAGTGAGAGAGAGAGAGGGGATGGATGAGCCAAGAGAGAAAGAGAGAGAGAGAGAGAGAGAGATGTAAGGAAATCAATGGGAATGGATACAGAGGGAGGGCTGCATGATGGCGCAGTGAGTAACACTCGCCACGTTTACCTGGAGCACTTTTAATCAGATTAAAGCGGAACCAGAATTAAATCATGTAAACACTACGATCGGACAGAAATTCCCCCATCCAACTGAGAATCTAAGCCAACCAAACATGGTGTTTGATGATTGGTTTGATGGCCACGTAAACACTCGATCAGATTGTCTACTGGGCATGCCTTCCACCCATCCACCCCCCTCTGAAACGTTATCACAGTCACTGATTCACCAAATGTCCATTAAAATAAACTTCCACATGGTAAGTGTAACAAACAAGTGTCGATCATAAAACTTTAGCATTCCCGATTACCTGCCAAGTCGATCATCATCAACGAAGCGGACAAGGAATAGACCTCGTAGACTGAGAAAAGAGGGGGCGGTTGGGCGGCGGAGCAGAAGTCTTTCCGTCTTCTGCATTTGGAAATTTTTGCGCTTTTTCATTATGTGCATATTGCCCTTGACACATTATGCTCGCCCAAGTCTGAAAAAACATGAAGATGTGTGCAAGTGAGCGATGAAGACAACTTCTTTGTTAAACACTCTAAAAGAATTGGTCAAATGAATGGGTGGCTGCAAAGATGAGCAGTTTAAAGAAGATTGGGGTCACTTAAAGTGGGAGCCAACTGTGCAAACACAGTCGAGGTATTCACACAGTTATTGGGTATGTAGAAATGGATAATAAAACTAGAGCTGGACTCATGTGAGCCCATACCTCTGCCAGCATAGCTGGATTTGAACTTTGGCCCATATCGCAGCTGTACTTTGGCATAGATATGCCAAAATTTAATCACTTGTTCCTCTTGTGCTACTCTAACATCCTGCCAAGTTTGGATAAAATCCATTCAGCCTTTTTTGAGATCTCCTGCTAACAGCAGACAAACAAATTAATAGATAAACAAACAGAAGCAAAAACATAACCTCTTGGCGGAGGTATAAACTCCCAGGCCTTTAAACCAAATGCATTGCATTATCCTAATTGTCCTGCCTGTGTCATTACTTCTGAGAGGACCGAGTTGAGTCGTTTTCCACTGAGAGGCGTGAGTTTAATGGTCGGCAGGTTGGGAACCTAGCAAAAATGACTGAGGACGACTGCTCATTTCTATCATTATTTGTGGCATTAATTGTACAAAATGATGAAACCTACCCACAAATTAACTGTAATGTGTATGAGTAACTACATTTATTAACTACGCCAAACGAAGTTGGCAGGAGGTTATGTGATCGGTGCAGTTTGTTTGTCCGAACTCCAAAACTAAACGGATATCTCTGAAATTTTGTGGCTGGGTCGCTAATACATCAGGGATGGACCCTATTGATTTTGACCGCGATCAGTCAAACATTATGGCCGCCACGGCGGCCACCAAATCCTATGACACGTGATAACTGAACTTTGCTCCCACTCACCAAGATTTGGACTGTGCTGCCTTGGCAGAGGTTTGCACTCTGGGTCTGCGTTCCAATCTGAAAAAATTGTTGTGTTCACTCGCCCTCCAATCGAGGGTGGAATCCTCAAAAAATCCCGGATGTAAGATGACTGCCACTTGTAGGGTCGTTCCAATCCAGTTTTGCAGAGGGAAGGCGCATTTTCATTTGCTCAAGCCCTCGATTATCCTCCCTCAAACGAAGCCAACAACGAACATCCCTCCAAGCTTTGATGTTGCCCAGAATGCTTTGCTCATTCTCCCTCGGTAAAAATTTCACGTCCGCCATTTTTTTCTGCTGGCAAAAGGGGGAATTATGGCAGGGAAATTACCATACAAATGTAAGAATTATGTTCGAGTAGTGTGTAATTTATGACCGAGTTATATGCAAATAGCGAAGTTATGGGGTGAGGGGCACCGGTTTCGCATTTTTTTTTAAGCATGTAACTTTACATTCATTTTTGCTGTAGCTAGCCTATAGCATCCGCGAGGACTGTTGTGGTGCTTTATTTTCCCATAACAGTCGCAAATGGCGCATCAATCAAATGAGCACGCCGTCTTCTACTTGCCATAAACATGCGATACAGAGTCCAGAGACAGAGAACTGTAAAAGGTAAAACGTACGGGCAACTAACTCAGGCGGCTCCATGGTTACACAAACTTCCCGTTGGCTTGTTGACAAATGTCGAGATGCGGAAGAAACGCGCGCATGGTCGTTCCAATCCGATTTCCCCCTAAGTTCCATCCATTGCCCTCCCTCGCTCGGAAAGGGCTTACTCGCCTGCTACGTCATTGGGAGGGCTCACTCGAGTGGAGGGAAGAAGTGACGGGAGTATCTTATTTCGGATTGGAACGCAGCCTGGGAGTGCCTCTAGTTCTGAATGTCTTTTTTTTATTGTTTGAAACTATGTTTATAAGAAGGCGTCCCAAAACACATGGAAATTCAGAAACTTCACTAACTGATTGCGATACTCGAAGGTAGTTACGTCACCATTCATTCTCATGCAGGTTTGTCTTGCTGCAACCTTGTTGCTTATTTTATCACAAGACAATGAAATATTGTTTTTTTTCCCTCCCTTTATTTATTAGTTTGTGTGGTGTTTAAAACACAATCACGTGCATAAGACACTGCAAAAGAAAAACGGTGCTGCCCTGGTCCACTTTCAATTCTTCAAAGTCAAATTTAAGAGAAAAGTAGTGTGAAAAAGTAATAAACGTTGGCCAAGCGCAGAATTCTGGATGTGGAATGTCTTTTCTTGTATTCTTGGTACAGGTGAATGCCCACATCTATCCGGTCACTTTATGAAGCATTTAAGTACAATTGGTCATCAATGGTTTTAATTTCTCTCTGAATCAAAAATTTACTTGTATGTAAATGTAGTCACTGTTCTGTCAAAGGAAGAATGTACCAAGTTGGAATCCAAGTGGAGTGTCTTTATGTTTGTGGTTGGGGCACTCTTGTTTTCTCCTGAATTGAAATGATTTTCAAGTTGGGTTCATTTCACATTGTAAGACCCACGCAGCTCGACCAAAGACGGAAGAACCGGGGTTGAAGGTTTATGCGTGTGGATTCCTGGTATTAGCACGCGCGACGTCCTGGCTGGTGTGAATCACAATAAAATAGATTTATTTTCTCCGTTCGAACAACGGGGCACAAAAGCACAACGGTTACAATTAATGTGACTCCATAATAAATTTATAATGATGAATTTAGTTATACCCTTGTTAAATATCTGACTCCAAATTAGAATTAGAATTTATAGTTTAGGGACACATGCGTGAATCTCGGGGCAGCTACGCCGCCAGACTCTTCCGTGAAAACCAGTTACTCAACCAACGCCCCCGGCTAATAGTGCAGTTGCCGGATCTTAGTTCGGTGAGAGTTCTAGAGGATGGAAGAAATTACCATGATAGTAGCAACTTTGGCATAAACATATCATGAACCCAGATTTGTGTGCACCACAGGGCCCCTTAAGGGGATCGGCCAGGCACCGGCTTATAAGCCCAAGGGTGCCCTTAAGGCTAAATCCCCAGGACCGATACTACATAAACCCTTTATATAAGTAGACCATAACTTGCAATCCAACTTAAAACCCATCACTACCTTTAAAACATCAGCTAGCTAGTCTGGAATGATAAGGACTCGCCCCCTAAGTACTGGTCGTAACGTGGCTAGAAAGAATAAAAGGATTAGGAGCCACAGAGACCACGCAAGCTTAAGGAATGACAATAATTTATTCACCAGGTAGGCAAGAGCTTAAATCAAACAAATCAACATTAAGCCCATTACAAGTTACACACAATTTAGAAAAGGAGAATAAAGTCATACCTGGAGGAAAAGGATACACACGCACTGGCGTGCGCAGGAAGTTCGAATTACGATCTTACATAAGTGGAAAAAACTACTCACGCACTTACGTACGCGGGGACAGATCAGATACGATCTTCCCAGAATGGATTGTTTCTCTTTGCTTTAAGCCAAATCACGCCTTTGATCCAGGCAGCATGGCCATAAACACCTGGAAGGGGGGTCGAATCCGGTTTTTGGGTTTCCACCATTGGGAGGATGTAATAAAACACTTCCGCAGAGAGAGGAGAATAGGGTGATTACCAGAGAGTATTCTGACCAAATTCTCAGGAGTTTCCAAAAGGGAATGAACCATAATTTCAATGGGAATGAAACATACTCCATTCAACTCCCTGGATTCCCCCGAGAATAACAAGACCAAACATGATATGAATATGTACTAATATGATGCAGTTGTCATTAAAAAGTCTTAAGATGAATTATTATATAGGTAAATTGGGTTATAAGTATGTAAGTGATTTCTTAGAACATGATTTAACATATAAGCACATTATGCACTTCCCAGAGGTTTAGATTATTTGGAACAGATTAATATAACTGGACTTTAACTTAAGACTTAGGCCAGTAATATGACTCGCACAGGGGCATTGTGTCATCCAGAGGCCTGCAACAACCCCCCCGTGGCGAGACCATTGCCGCCTCCTGGAAGTCCACAAAAGTTTTACTGCTATCTGGCATGGCTCTGGACTGAGCTTATCAGCCATTTGTCGCATACAGTCGCTGGGCTCCCCCACGCATCAGCGTTTGCAGATCTTACAGAGGTGCCGCTCAGAACCCAACCCAAAGACACAGATGAATTTTACCGGTTTCGGAATGGAACAATCTTTTGTAAAATGAAATATGCAGTGAATTCTTACCCGCCATTCTACAACATTCTAGATGGTTCTTTAGATATACATGTGTGAATGAGTGGTGTTAGTGCCCTGTGATGATTGGTGACCTGTCATGGGTGAATTCCTGCTTTTCATCCCATGTATGCTGAGGATGGCTTGAGACCCCTCCTGTCATGAATGATCCTGAGCAGGTTTTAGAGGATTAGAAAATGAATTGATGAATGTGGAGTTCCAGTGAAAATGGAACAAAAATGGAGGAAGTTGCAGGTTATGGAGGGACACGGATGCCAGAGATGAATTTGGCTTGGCTCAGAGCGAATGGGGAGAAAAAAAAACTGAAGAGTGTGTCACAGACCAGTGAAATCAGTTGCTGGGCGACACACTTCCATCAGTATTGTTCCTATTAACCCCTTTGCACAGAATACAAATAATGCCAATTTTTCCTGTTGTGCATGAGCCTATTTAATCTTTATAACTTAGTATTTGTGTCACAGAGACTCCTAGAAAGTCATTCCAGTGAAGCAAGACATTCGGAAATTCACTTACAGAATTATTTAGGAATGAAATTTCAAAATTTGCGGATGCCGGCGTCTATAACTGCGCAAAGGTGTTAAAGAAAAAGGAGTAATGCAAGAAGAACAGTGTTTTCCATGTATTCCATTTTTTTAATTTAATAAAAATCAAATTACGATAAGTTTAAAACTGGTTGTTCTGAACATGGTTGAGGGCAACTTGTCTTCAGTTTACGTAACAGTGGTCCTTTAGTTGTCCTTACAAAATTAGAAATTGAAATTGCGCGTTTTTTCTCTGAAAACAATTTTGGGTACTGCTTGGATGCGCTCTGTCACTCCTCCTGGTCACTCCTCCTTGTGATGTCAGGAAGGGGAGATTTTGAACTGGTTTATAATGGCTAATTAGCTGTACACCTGGTGGCATAATTGGAGACCTTTAAATTGTTATCATGAGACAAATATTTTTCTCAAGTTTGTTCCGTCTTCACGTCATCCAACATATTTGCTTGGGGACTCTAGGTCAAGGGACTGATGGCCATGGTAAAACCTTTATTCTGAAGCTTTCTTGCACAGATCTTGGGGAATGCTTCAGATCGTTGTCCTGCTGAAAGGTCCCACCACGGCCCAGTCTAAGCCTCCTGGCAGAGGCTGTCAGGTTCTCTCTTAAAGGGCATCTAAAGTCGATTCTCAGACGGGACGTTGAACGCCCAATGTTTACAAACAAATCACGCTTTTGTTGACATCTTGCATTGTCACATGACCAATTTCATTCATATAAACCAATGTTTTGTGTTCATGCGTAGATAATCCTTCTATTTCGGTTCGTTTGCGCAGGTTCGGCTCACTGATTGGCCGATAAACAAAAACAATGGGAATCGACTTTAGATGCCCCTTTAATATCTGCCAGTATTTTATGGGGTCTTTGACACCATGCATGAAAATGTCTAGGGCATTTGGATGTCCTGGGCTTTTAGAAGAAAATCAGCCCGGCAAAATCGAAGATCCACCATCATACTTCATAGTGGATATGAGGTGCGTTTCTTCATGGCTATATTTCGGTCTCCTCTGACCACATAACCTGCTCCCATTGAATGTCTGGATAATGTTTGGCGAACTTTTGGTGCTTTAGCTTGCTGTTGATTGGCAGTGGAGGGTT
The DNA here is from genome assembly GCA_029692085.1 of Gymnothorax javanicus. Taxonomy (NCBI): domain Eukaryota; kingdom Metazoa; phylum Chordata; class Actinopteri; order Anguilliformes; family Muraenidae; genus Gymnothorax; species Gymnothorax javanicus. Next base: position 12,040,034 of record CM056195.1, on the reverse strand, counting down.
TTTTTTTTTTTTTTTGACAACCCTCTCAAACAATTTGTGGTGATGCCGGTGGTGTCTGATGGTAGCTTTGGAGACTCTCTGACCTCAAGACCTTCTTATTCATTGCCCTGATTGTGGAACTTGGTATTTTCCAACTGTTTAGATATTTTCTTTTATCCATTTCCTGATTTGCGCTGCTCAATATACTTTTAGCACTCATCGTCATGGTGTTCTGGGGTTTTTCCCCATAGCAATGAATGAATTGCTGAATTTGGTCTATATCACCTCATATTTATGCCCCAGAGAAGCAGGGAGACACGTTTGACCACTTAAGAGTTCCCAATCGAAAAGATGAACAAAAAAAAAGTAAAATATGACAGGAAATATACTTCAGTTAGATTTTAATCATAGGATTTTCTAGGGGTACAGATAATTGTGGCACGTTTTGGAGAAAAGTATGTATGTTATGCCAACTTTTTTTTTCTTTAAATAATTTTCTTTTAATGAAAACGTAGGACTTTTGTGAATATATTTAGGGAAAAACCAAGAGGCTAAACAACAAGACATTTTTTCACACCCTGCTTTGCTCATAAGGGTGCCAGTAATTGCTGAGGGCACTGTATTCACTCTCTTCTTGGGGAAGTCTTTGATTGGAATTTTGTGTGTGAGCGCAAAACAACAAGATGACACCTTTGATGGCTAATTAATGGGCTTATTCTCAGTTGTAGCCCCCGGACGAAGTCGGGCGGCTACTATGGAGTCACGCATGTCGTCTCTGCCGCTGCCGCCGCCTCCTCCTTGTCTGTAGACACTTTCTTGTGGACGCTCTACAGGCTGTAATTTTTGACCGATTTCTTTCATATTTGGTATGGACATGTGTTATACTTCACTCATGACACCTAGCGATTTTGTTTGCCATGGCAACAGTATTGGCAGAATAATATGCAAATTAGTGGTACAAATGGAGATTTCCTTGTGGACGCTGTACTGGCTGTAATTTTTGACCGATTACTTGTATATTTGGTGTGGACATGTGTTATACATCAATTATGACTCCCAGCAATTTTGGTTGCCATGGCGACAGCAGTGGCAGAATAATATGCAAATTAGTTGTAAAACAGAGATTTTCTTGTGGTGCACAGTACAGGCTGAAATTTTTGACTGATTACTTTCCTATTTGGTATGGACATGTGTTACACTTCACTAATGACACCTATCAAGTTTGTCCTGAGCCTTTATTTGTGACCTTCAATCTTATTATTCTCTGGCTAGTTCACCTCAATTTCAGTTGTATAGGATTTCTTTCAGCTTCAAAGATTTTTCAGATTTTGTCACAAAGATGCTTTATTGGGAAAGACTGAAAAAACTGGGCTGAAACCAGACATAAACTAAACAAACACACTTCAGGTAAAAACTTTCAAGTATGTTAAAAGACACCCAGAAGTTGGCAAGCAAAAACTTCCTAATGGTGATAAATCTCAGGAGCACCACAACTAAAAGGGAAAGGCAGAGTGGTTCTATACCAGATACCTCAAATTCGCTGAGTCTGCTGGTTTTCGACTTTCTGCAACTAAGCGCTTTATATAAGTCATTGCTTTGTACAAATTGCAGTCATGCTGTGTAGATGTGGATGTGCCTCTGAGTGAGACAGCCTACAATAATGCAATTATATGTGACCACACTTGGTGTATTCGTGAGTGAGTATGAGGTAAACATATCTTACATGTTGGAACCTTACAAGTTATCTATGTAGCGCAGGGTCACCAGTTATCCCAGTTTGTTGGGGACAGTCCCCATTTTTGTGTGCCTGTTCCTGGCTGGAACTCTCCCCAGGAATGTCTCCATTTTTTTTATAGTACATTCAATCAAGGCCACAAAGTGTGAAATAATAGCATGGCTAACTTGATGTCACATTGAATATGGTACAGAACTGCAACTTGCAGTGGCAATGTTGTGTTTTTGTTTTTATAACTAACAGAGGGGACTGCTGGCTATAGCAGCTTATGGTAGCTCATCTTCGTTAACTAACTTTCTACTAAGTTTTAGAAGTCAATAACATTGGTCACTGTAGATGCAGTTATCTTCACAATCACTGGTCAAAGTAAGCCAGTACAGGCCAGAATGTCATACCAGCATGACATTCCTTGCCAGTATATTTTTACTGGAAAGAAATTTGGTCAGTCAGGAAGCAAAAGTGCATTATTAATGGAAAAAAATAATCTTAAGAATTTAATCCACGGATAATTAAAGGTATTAACATTATAAGTCAGCTCTTGCACTGACCGAGCAGCAGAAACCGAAGCTCAGAGATAACATCTGAGCCCAGCTCAGCCCACACAGATAAAACTTAGAGTTTCTAATGAAATTGTCCTATCCTCTCAACACAGGACGTTAAAGTAGAAATTACTTGTTCTGGCTTTCATCATATTTTCACGATGTGACCTTGCCAAAACTAGCTTGGTACGGACTGTAGTTTTCAGTTAAGATGGATTTGGTAAAATTACAACCTGCGGTTGCAGTAATCAACGAAATGGAAAAATATATTTCACACCTCCTTAAATACACAAACTGTCAAACTGGTTTGAGGATCGGTGATAAAATTCCACCCACTTTTAAACAGAGAAAGGAGAAACACAGGGGGAAAATTAACTCAAAGGATGACCTTCTAGGTCAAGAGGTTACAGCAACGTCTCGAGAGGCAGAAGTGGCAGTATGTTCTCGGAGCCAGAAGCTGCAGCATCAGCCATCTTAGTGCGGCAGCTCTCAGTGCCAGGAACCGCAGTCTGATGATGCTGTGATAAGTTGGCCCTCTGTCTGGATTGCTGAGCTATATGAACAGTTCATGAGCAAAAATGAATAGCTGTGTGCTCAGTATGGTAGTCTTGGCAGTATTGTATGCAATGATGTCCAGCATCTGGGTGTGTTCTCCTCACTCGGAGTAACTATCGCCCCGACTGGGCTGAGGTTAAAATGAACAAATTTGGTACTAGGCTTTAAGCTAATCCTTTACTTATTGATAGATTGTTTATCATGAAACAAATGCTGCTTTGACTCAGTAGTTTTCGCCTCTGATCCCCCTATAATGCTCAGATTACAAACCATAGTACCGGCAAGGATTTCAGTCTAATTTCACTGCTGCGACTCATCACCTGCTGGTGTCTTGGTATTGCCTACTTATTATTTCAGGACATGGTTATCAAATTCAAGGCAAGACTGCAACTTGCAGAATAATGATGACGAAGGTTAGCTACATTTGTACATTTTGTGAAGGAGGCTGAAGGTAATATTATCCATAGTTTAACTCCACTGCATTATAGTTTTGTAACGAGGCATATCACTGACTGCAAAAGTTAAACCCATGGTGTCATCCCTCTGACAAAGAAATAATCCTTTCCATCCTCTGTTGTTGAGGGGAAGAACCTTCAAATGCTGCAGAAAGGTTGGGGCTGTAGAGCCTTGTCAAACCTTGCAGTGTCAGTGCAGTAAAGGCCGTATGTTTTCTTTTAGGGGACAAAGAGGGGCGCACTTCTTTAAACTACTCTGAAGTTTCACCACTCTGGGTCCCTGAAACTCTGGGACAACATAATTGTTTAATTGTTGAACGGGAAGGGGACACCTGAGGTATCAGCACCTTGATGGAACTGATGATGAAGACCAGCAGGCAGGGGATGATGCTCCCATTGTGTAACCAACTCCACCAGGTGTAGGCACACTCAGCTGTGTGAGTAGAAATGTTGGTCAGGAATTGGTCTGAGCTGCTCAGTTGACTTTGGCCTCAAGTTGGCTCAGTGCATTGACCAGTTCCTTGGTGTCCATGATTGTCTTTGTGCTTGTAGGAAGTGTTTTCCCACCAGACACTTATCAAACTTCACTGCAAGCACGGGCTAAAGATTCTGTTGTGAGTCTGACTGGAGCACCCTTTTGTGAACCTACCAGTAGCAAGATAATTGACCCCAATCAATCTTTTCTAAGGACTGGAACCATTCCACCTCTATTCAGTTTGTCCCAGATGTTGAAGCATCCATGTGAATCATTTGTGCAGAACGTGCAGCGAAGGCAGGGAGATGCGGTGGTGCAGTGGTTAAGCGTTCTCGACTTGGGATTGAAAGGTGCTGCATTTGAGTCCTTGCCGCGGCTTTCGCGGTGGTTCTTGGACAAAAACACTTCACCCCCACCGAGCCCCACTCCACTCAGGTTTGGGGAAATTATTGGGGAAGCCTGAGATGGACTTTCATCCCATCCAAGAGGAGTAGCTCTAGTCCTAGTCACTTCATGCTATGGAAGCCAAGGTAAGCACTGGCCTGATGAGCCACAGTTGGCTTGGGACTGACTTTACTGAAGCAGCTATGCAGTCAGGGTGTTTACAAGAAAAACCTTTTTGTTACCACTTTATGGATAATGTCTTGAAATGTATCAATGTCAAACTTGTTTTTTCCAGTTCACTTGCCTTCATTTCAAAACTTTTCACTTTTTTCACTTTTTTTTCTTTTGTCATTCTGCAGTAATTTTCCACCACTGTGGTCAGAAGGTGATGTAGATAGTGATCGTTCTTTCAGTGTTTTCTTCACACAAATGTCTTGCCTCTGAGATGGAGCTGGCGATGTCTTTAGGTGCTCAATCCTGTGTGGTCTTCGTTCCTCTGTGCGGAATGGGCAGAGAGGAACTTACTTTTTTCTTCATTAGGGTAAGCATCATTGTTAGTCTTGCTTCTAAAGACATGAGGTGTCTTGAAATTGGGGGTATTATAAATTTAGGAGCTCATGCACGAGCGGATTAGCGGTACAGTACATTTTCAAAACTTGGGGAGGTTAAGTCACTCTGTACACAGGTCTTACATATTTTATCAAGATATTATGGTCTTAAAAACTTGAGTTCAGATTTTGTACGACAAACAAGACAATTTTGACTCATCTCTAAATTTACCAGGGTAAGAAAATTCACTTCTAGCTTGCCTCTCAAAGCTTCAGTTTCTCAATCAAAGCAAATATTTTCTATTCGACAGAAAAAAAAAAAATTGTTAGACTCGTTACACATTCTGAGAGATGTTTTCTGCAGTGTGAGGGAAAAGGGCTGGAGAGCAGTTAGATTAATGTTATATACCGCAGCAGCTGTGTTCAGTTGTAAGACTGCAGACCCAATGACATGGGATCATGCTGTTGCTATGGCTGCCACCGGAGTTCCACTATAACATGGAAACGCTCTCCCACAGCTGAAAAAGGCGGGTATTTATAAACATGTTACATCCTGCCTGTTGCCCTGGGAAACTAAGGCCTTTTTGCCCAATGTTTTATTCAGTTGGTTTGTCCCCCGACCCCCTTCCAGGCTGGGGCTGGCGGTGGCTCTTTCTGTATGCAGCAACCGATCAATGATCTGCTTGGAGCTGTGTTGATAATTGCAAAAACTTTCTCATGATGACCAACAACTTGGCTCCCTCTCATAGTCACTCAGTCCCTTCTTTTCTGTCAGTGGTGCAAGAGCACATTCTGAGAACCCATATATTCAGAAATCAATGCAGAAATCAATGTGGGAGAAAATTGGCTGGGCTAATTGGTCTCGCTAGGTCTGGAAGCAGGAACATGGCCTGATAGATGCTCTAATCACGCTCCTGTTCGCTGCCGTGCTGCTGGCTTAGGGGTCACCTGCAGATAAATGACGCGGCTTTGGGCTGACATTAGCAAACTAATTAACATGCATGTAAGACTATTCAAGGCGCAAGGCCAAGGCGGGCAGCAGGGCAGTAGTGGGGGGTGAAACTAGAGGGGCTCGGTCCTTGGCCTGCTCTGTCTTTTTATTTTACCCCCAGTATGTTACATCAGGGGATATTGCTATTGGGATATCCATCTGTCAGTCTATCCTTTCCCGCTTCTGTCCATATGTCTGCATGTAATCATTTTTGCTCTGGACCATACATTTTATCACAAATTCACAAGCAACAAACAAGTACTGGAGTAGTGCTGTTTACCATTTTGGAATTTTTATATCGATTGACCTCTGGGTGGCGTTATAACTACAAACTGTATATTTTATCCTATAACTTTTGAACCGTACGTCCCGGAGACAATTTTTTTTTTGCTGGTTTCTGTGACTTTATACCATTCATTGTGTATAAAGATGGACAACCTAAGAGCTCCCCTAAGGTGAGGCCAGAATGTCTTGATCATCATCCAATGGCTGCCTGCAGTACAACTTATATGCCTGCCCCCTCCATGTTAGTGGATGGGACATGGGCCTTCTAAAATATTAAAGTATGTCTCAAATAAGTTTTTTTCTGAAGATTGTCTCAGTCATTTAAGTAGTTCTTACCACGCTGATATATATTAAATTTTTCATTTTTTCAGATAAGTTTTGTTTTATTTAGTTATATGATGCTATAAAAAGTGGGTGTAAACTCATGATTGGCAGCCTTCATTGACACCTTCTCTAAGAAAAGTCTTTGCCTGGTGACTTGCTTACAGGAATGGAGTGTGGAGTGTGGCCATTGAAAAGAAATTAAGGTTATCATTACACGTAAGTTGCTAGGTGCCAGAACAAATGAATGGAACCCATAGAGATTTGCAAGTCCGAAGAAAATTGATTGTAAAATGGTTTTTGCTCTGAACGTAGGGTCATTAAATGATTGTATTGATGCCGCTGTAGAAAGGTATAGTAAGCTAGCTAGTTTAGCAACATTTTATAATTGGTCAATGGAAATTGACCAATGGCAAACCACCTAGGGTCCCTAAAGGGAAATGTTCGTCCCGTCATCAGGAACCTAGGGGTTCTTTATGACCAAGCCATGCTCCTGGATAATCACATAAAATCTCTAACCCGTTCCTGTTTTTACCACCTAAGGAACCATGCTAAATTACGGTCCATCCTCTCCCACACAGAACTGGAAATGGCCATACACGCCTTCATTTCATCACGACTAGACTATTGTAATGCCCTGTTCACCTGTCTCAATAAATCCTCTATTGATCAGCTCCAGCGTGTTCACAATGCCGCCAACAGACTGCTCACCAGGTTCAAAAAATCTTGTCATATCACTCCCATCCTCTTCACCTTGTACTGGCTCCCAATTCAGTTCAGAATCCAATTCAAGGTCCTGGTTTTCACCTTCAGAGCCCCTCATGGTCACTCCGCATCATACATCTGTGATCTCATTAAACTCAACAGCTCAAACCGGTGTCTGAGGTCCTCAAATCAGCAACTGTTGGCTGTACCTCGGACTCGGTTGAAAACAAAAGGTGATAGAGCTTTTGCAGCTGTAGCTCCAAAACTTTGGAACACCCTTCCTTTGGACCTGAGATCCGCGCCCTCAGATCTGCGCTTCAGAAAACTATTAAAAACACGCCTTTTTAGGCAGGCCTTTGGGCAGATGTAATCTCTCGTGATAGGTATACTACCTCATTTTAGTCTGTTACGTTCCGCGTACTGTTGTACACTGTATCTGGTTGACTGTTGTTCGCTCTACCATGTTCTTATTGTCTTATTTATTTATTTATTTATTTACTTTTTCCTCCTTTTTGCTTATTTTATTTTAACCTTTGTACAGCGCTCCGTGCATTTGTGCTGTGAGGAGCGCTTTATAAATAAAGTTTTACTTACTTGCTTATGTAGCCAGCTAGTGTTTGCAACAATGTCATGTTCAGAGCAAAAGGCTTTCTACAATCAATTTTCCTAGCATAAGTGACCCAAAAACCGATAGCTAGCTAGCAACCTGACTAATGCTAGTAAATTGATATTCATTTGGGTCACCCTCTTTAACTCGTTCGCGAGCTGGTTAGAACTAACATCAAAGCTCATGATAATGGGAGTCTAAGCACCGAGAGACTCTATTTACCTTATTTTTAAAGGTTAGCTAGCTCGGGTTTTTAATGTAGGTTTGTCTGACGTCACTAGTTAGCTACTTATCCATAGTCAATGTACTGGTCAGCTAGCTGGTATTGGACGTCAGTTAAGAAACGAACTACCATGGATGAGGAAAACGGTAAACATATTTTAGCCTTATACAACTGCACTTGGAAAAGATCGGAGCTATAGAACCCTTTAATAAGCATTCAGTCGCAATTGAACCGGTGTGTCGTCTGCGCACAATTCGCAGCATTTACCGCTTTCAGGAAGAGCCAGTGGAGCTTCGTTAAAGGTTCAGGGGATGTGATTACGAGTAGTGCGGGTGAATGGGTGGGAGCTTGATAACCGCGGTTCAACCGCGCTATCACTACTGCGCAGCTCCAAATGTGCAAGATGGCAGCGTCCGTATGAAGGATATTTTGGCTCCATTTTTGTACAGCACTAGGAAGTGGAGACACGCCATCCATTTTTATATACTGCTTATGCTTTACACAAATCTATCCAGACATCATGCCCATTTGTGGATGACTACATTTTCCATCATTAAGACTTTTTCGTAAAACCCTTAATCTCCAACACAGTGCAACAAATTCACATGAAATTTGGTACTCAACATCTTCAGACCAAGATCTTTTAAAGGTGTATATGTAAAACTGCTTTGTTAAAAGGTGTGATTGCAGTAATGGAATGAATTTTTTGGGTGTCTCCTCTGTTGCTGAAATGAGCTATAACTCCTGGTTTAGATGCAAGCCGACCAACTCTGGTGTAAATCCAGCCATAGGTGGCACTATAGCGAACAAAAAGGCAAAACCCCTAGACCAATTGTCCAGTCAACTTCAAATTTTGCCTGCGTCATGTTAATCAAGAGTCCTATAGATATATAAGATGGCTACCATTAACCAATGGCATTTCACCACCCCATCTACTCTTTGTACTATCTTGGATCGTTATGAAACTTAACGAGATTATTTGAGATGTATGAAAGACCAATCAACCATGTGCAGAAGTACTGTCTTTGGGTATTTTGTAATTTTTCAAATCTAATTTTTTTTTGCGGGGGCTGGGGGGATATGCTATCTCCTGATGGACCCCGTTTGAGTGGCAGTGATGGTTAGATATACGTACTAAGGGAGAGAAGAGGAAGGTACACACAATACTAGTTTCACTTCACATCCCCCTTCCCTCGATTTAACTTGTTTTTCTTTCAAAATGTGGAACTGAGGCTGCAAAATAAGGGCCATTAAAGATTATTGATTGTGTTTCTTTTTTTTTTGTGAGCATTACATCGTTAGACTTTAACGGTAACTTTAGAATCTCTGTCCATGTGCTTGTGGTATATTCTTTCAATCTCCCCACATCTAAAAAAGTTGAATTTCCCTGGAAACGTCTCCATTATCAAGGTTGGCATCAGCAGGGAATTGGAAACCATAAAACCACACTGCAGACTGCGGCACTCGATGGGATGCAGTTCTAAGTGCATGCTGTGCAGTCACCCTCTGATAACGCAAGCAGGGTCACGACCTCTCTCGCTCTTGGGGCTTGGAAATGGAGTGCCCCTTTCCATTTTTGAATTGAGCTTTCCATTAGAATTCCAATGCCACAGACACAGCTGTCCACACTGCAATGAGAACCAGCCTGCACTGCCAGTAGCCTAATTTAAGCATAATTGCTGAGCTTCAGTGGATGCAAACCAGCTGTTCTGCAAAAAACTCTCAGCCTCACCATAGCCAGATATACTCACGGGTGCAAAAATTTCCACAGCTCTTACATTTTGTTTTCAAATTTCAGACAAACCTTACTATCACTGCTTAGGTGTGCTGGTCAGTGCATCTACATAGATGGCACCTGAGGCTTTATCTATTAGTATGAGTAAACTCTTGCGGCAACTGGGTTCTTCAAGGGTCACGTTTCCCCAGTGCAATTTTTAACCTGCGGTTTATGGAAATGGGCTTTGGAAAATGGGCAAATCTCTGATTCTTATCCTGGGGTCTCGATTTTATTGCATTAGCAAATTGCATTCTTACCAAGTATGTGGTGAGAGGTACGTATGCGTAATCATTCCTGTGGGAGGGGATAGGGGAGAAATGTCAAAACACAGACAAACACCAGAGCCACGCTGTTAAACTGGCTCCAGATACATCATCAGGTCTGGACAATAACTTGACGGGGGTATAATGGGCTGTTCTGCAGGAGGGGTGACCTTGGCAATCTTGTGTGTTATTATTATTCTCATGCAGGTCGCCCTATGGAGTGCAACTGCATCGCTGCTCAGACTCGCACAATGATCAGTGATAAATAAGAACGCAATGCATCAGGGCATCATAAATTTGTTGTTTATCTTAGGAGAGAATGTACCACTCACTCTTTCTGCTCCCCCCGCACTGTTCGCCAAGCCTACTGAATCTCTGTATCCCTTGGCATTTAAGTAAGTGTATCTGTTTTTATACTCTGTCATTAACCCTTAGAGTGCTAAATGTGACTATTGTTATTCAGTGATGTAAGATATCAAAATCAAAGCTGGTGAAAACCTATCATGTGGCGACTTGTTTAGAAGAGCTCTCGCATGGGGAGCCATTTCAAACAACTTGCCACATGATAGGTTTTCAACAGCACAAGCTAAATTTAAAAAATACAAAAATTTAATCATTTCAGTGCTCTAAGGGTTAATGCAATTTCAACTCAAATTGTTGTGACTTAATAACTGAGGATCAAGGCTACACAATATAGAGGAAAACTGCAATATGTGATTGGATAAAGTGATATGCAATGCAATAACTCCAGTATTAATGTGTGAATTCAATTCCAACTATCTTTCAGTTTAAATAAAAAAATGTAGGCTTAGTAAAGTTACCCATGGTCCCTGCTCTTGCTGGTTAAACATAAAAAAACACCACTGCTGCCTCTTGCTGTGGAGAGGAGAATTATTATATACATGCAGACAGATATTGAATGTCAAATATTGAGCTGGGAAATGGACTCAATGCAACCCCTTCGATGACGTGAGCTGCAGCAAGGTGATGGTTCTGAGGTGGTGGTTCAGAAGGCGGATGAGGGCCGCGTGGACATGCCAGCTGTGATAGGAGATGGCGGAAGGAAGAGCCGGTAAAAGGTACTGATGAAGCAGAGTCTGGACAGCAGCAGTCAGGGACCCAGATGACGGCATTCAGAATGTCGAGCTCCGGAGCCCAGCCATCATTATCGCTTCCTTTTCTCAGGCGTGATTTATAGCCAGAAGCAGTGAGGTCACACCCGTAGACTTCCATATTAGTGGCCACTGTGAGCCCTCAGCTTTGAGGGGATTTGATCCTCTGCCCCATCCCAACAGTTTACAGTAAAAAAAAAAAAGATCAATTGAAATGTTTTTTCTTTCCAATCCTCTTCCTTTTCCTCCTCGGAGCCTTTATGCCACAGCTTATCGGGACCCTGAACCTTATTCAATTACATTAAGAGCTGTGGACGCATCGGCTAAATAATGGCCAACATCAGAGGGGCAGGCATCATTTGTTGAGTGACCTTTTCGCATGTGAACTATGCCCATACATTTCCGATAAACTGTTTTTCTCATTGCGCCTTCCATGTTGTAAATATCCCTTTATTGCTAGTCCTGTCACTGCTTGAATAATAAGTGCAATATTTGCCCATTTGCGTCAAAGGCATAAATTTGAGGGATGGGGCTGTTTGTTTTATTCTTGGTCGGTGGATTAGTTGGCCTGTTCATCGAGCAGCTGGGTCACAGTGGGCTTCAAAAAATGCAGAGTTCTCAGTGATGGGGCATGGTCTTGGATAGAGAAGTGCAAGGCATTCAAGTGAAATGTTGGCATTTGCCCAATATTTTCCCGGCTAAAAACATGTTCTTGGATTCAAAAACAATTTCTTACATGTTATTTTGTTTCTCATCGGGAGTAAAAACATATGTGAAGCTTTTTTAAATCATTGAAAATCATAATGACCCTGGCTAACCTTTTAGCCATATATTAATTTTATAAGTTACTGTTTTCATTCTGAAAAAATCTGGTTGCATGTTTCTCATTAGTCTGGCCTGTGTTTACATTTTGATACAAAGATCCTGAATGTTTTATCAGCTCGTTGATTTACTGTACTTGTGGAATGGCAATAAAATTTGTTTTACAGCTTTGACATTAGAAAACCATTTTCATTGTTTCTCTTCCATAGCTGAAAAGAAAGCAAAAATGAATAAATCGTTTAAATCATAGTTGGTAATCTGGGTATGTTATCATCCCATTTATCAATTTCTGTAATCATTCTTGCAGCACCATATTTGACCAATGTTCTGGTTAAAATTGCATTTTAGGAAAGGTAAATATATTGTTGTGGAATCAAAATACTTTGATTTGTGTAATGTTCCTATTCTCAAATAAATTTTCTTTGTATTTTTAGTTTCTGAAATATGTGAGCCTTCCTGTTTTAGTAGAAATGAAACTACTGTATATTAAAAGATAGCCACCTGCTATACTGTATATCTTAGTTTCATTTTGTTGGGAAAATGCGTCCATCCTTGAAGACCAGAGCTGAGAGTGTAGGCTGGTATAGTTTTGATTTTATATATGTGTGTGTGTGTGCGCGTGTGCGTGTCATCATGTGAAAATGTAGTCTAGGAAACAACTGCTGTAGAGGGAACTAGCAAAAAAATGGTTTTGTGTACTTTGCCAGGTGTGTGTAGGTTTGTCCGAGTGTCTGTCTGGGCTGACTTCGTCAAAGCAATGGTGTCACAATCCTCCGAGATGCCGTCACAAAGCTTTACATGGGTGTAGTGAAGATCATGATGAAGGCTGAGTTCAAAGTTGGGTATCGTCTAAGCAAGGATGCTGGAAGTAGGGGGGTTGGAAGAGCAGCTGGTGTGATCCCATCATAGGATGATTTCAAGTTTGATTGCTGAATTTCAGATTGATTTAAAGCACATTTCTCTGGTTTCTCAGACATGAACCACAAAGCTTTCTCTTCACTTAAGTGGCAATATAAACGCAACAAAAAAAGTTAAGGAACACTCAATTTTGACCTGAGTATGTGAAGTGTAAAAACTGAATGTAAATCCCCAGTGTTGTTCACATCATTGATGTTAATCCAAGACACAAAATGCATCAAAACATTTGATCAGATGATTATATTACCACAAAAAAGGGTATCCACAGGCAGGACCAGAATCACAACAAGTCTGGACCATTAAATCAAAACGTCAAAAAATGTCCTGAGTCATTTCGGTATCTTGTGTGACCACTATGTACTCTCACCACTGCTTGACTGCGTCTTGGGCAGCTCAGAACACGAGAAAATCATGGAGAACAAACTCGGTGGTCCTTAACGTTTTTTTTGTAGAGTATTTTTTCAAATCAAAGCAAAAGAAATATGTATATACTTGGGTGGACAAAATATCAGAAGCATGCCTGAAAAAGTTATAGAAGTCATTCATATTCATTGGAATGCTAATTAGAAGCACGTGTGCTTGAAAGAGGTGTAACCGGTAGCAATGTTTTTTTCAGGGCTGATATTATTAATAATCAAGGAGACTGATAATTAGGGTCGATATACATTTGCAGAAAAAAAAAATTAGTGGCTGTGGATGGCCATAGATGGCCCCGTATAAAGGGGTGATAATAAAGATTCAAGCGACAAAATTTTAAGTAGCATGAACCTCCAACACAGAAATTCCTTTAAATGCTTTTAAACATGTAATTAATATTGTAACACAGAACACTTAAACAGTATTTCTTTTTTGATGTGACTTCATTTATGTTCAAAATCTTACAGATGAAAATAAAGGTAAAAATAAAATAATAGTTCACCAAAAATGGTACATTTTGCTGTTTACAAACCATGCTTATCAGGTTATTTTTCTGGGAAAAAAAAAAAGTAGAAACGGTGACATTTAAATTAAGTTTTGAACCCTTCTGCCATAGTCCCTGTCTCTAATAACCCCTCAGTGCCCACAAATAAACTTGCACCAGCTTGTGATGCTGAATTACCTGGTTGCTTGTGTGTGAGACAGCTTTTGTTTTTCAACTGCTGTGACTTGACTAAAACAGCGCTCGTTTTGTATATTATTTTCGGCAGAGTATTTATGTTATTGCGACATTCATACAGCACTGACCAGCCATGGAAAGTCACATGCAAAATAATTTCATTATTTTTAATTTTTTTTATTTTGGTTACCGGCTGGCTACTTGACGACCATCAAATTAATTTGATAATTTTATAGTTGTCACAGTAGCCAACTTTTAAGGCCTACTTGGAGTTCGCCAGAATAAGTCACATTTTGTGCTGCATTGCTGTCAATGTAAAAGAATTCAAAATAATTTCAAGTGTGAGACAGCCCTGAAATCATGAGAGTCAGCTGCTAAGCATAAAAGTAGCTATGGCACTTGTCATCGAGTACTGAGGTTGAATAACACTGACATTCACGTTGCTAGTTGGCTGCAAGCAAGCCCACTTAGTAAATGGTAAAAGATAAACAATGGAATTTCATTCACCGGTGAAAGATTTAACTTTGGCAAAGGTGGCATTCACTTGGTCTAAACCTTCTAACGTTAGAAAGTTAGCATCATTATTAGCCTACCATCCTAAGGTACTATATGTAAAAAAAGAGAAGTCATATGGGTGAGTTAGCTAATCTGGTGAATTTTGTTACCTAAGTTCTTTAAACAAGGGACATGAATTGATGGATTGATAAGTTGTGTGGCTGGTTTAAAAGCCATTGCCTTTGCCTTAATTTAATTAAATTTCTTGTGTGCTTGCCCTTTTTAATATGAGGGTCCTGTAAGTCAGTTTTGTCCGCAAGTTAAAGTAATGTTTTTCTCATCTTTGAATATAGGGCTTAACATGCAGTTACAGTACTAATTGACACACCAATATTGCATGCCTCTGTGAGGAGTTTGAAATTTACCTCCGAATGAATTTGCAGTGAAAAAGCTACCGACTCGCATAAATATCAGCAACACATTTCAAATCCTCAGTTTCCAACATAACGCGATATTTGTTCACCAATAATGAAGGGGTCTGTTTCCGTCAGTCATTTCCATGCTTGGTTTTATGTAATTATCATTTTTAAACCATTTTAAACAGAACTAGATCTGGTCTTTCAAAGAGGAAATCCTTTGACATCAATCAATATCTGAATGCAGCTCTAGACATTCTCCCATTGGTGCAACCACCTATGGGAGGCAGGACTGTTTCAGAGTAAACAAACACAGCAGTTCCGAGATGAGATTATATTGCTACAGTTTGTTAGCGCACTTTTGAGCAGCACGGCAAAATAAAAACAGGGCCAAACTAATACTATAACACTCGTTTGGTAAAATATTAGCATGCTTTAAAACCTTTTTGCATGTTGGATTCACCCCCCTGCCTTAGAAAATCTCATTACTTCGATAAATTTAATCCTCCTTATTCACCGTTTGCTTAATGAGCTAATGAAAGTTAAAGCTGCCATATAAGGGCAGAAAACAAGACCAACCAGAACATCTAATACTGTTTGTGAAGTCCTTGGATTGCAAGCAACTCTTGGTTCTATTCAATAAAAGAACTCAGTAGAATTCAACATGAAGCGAAATTGAGGTCACATGACCAATAACTGTCCATGGGACGCCTGGCAAACGTGCCTCAACATCCACCAGTAACTTTGTTGTATTGTGCTAAACACCATGAATAACAGTCCGCATCATTCTCTTTTATTTAATCAGAGAAGGTCCAATGAGAATGTTTTAATAAACTTCTTTGGAGAAATGCCAGACAGGGCAGTTGCAAGTGAGCAAGAGAGAGAGAGAGAGAGAGAGAGAGAGAGAGAGAGTAAAGGGGTAACCCCAGGAGCAGCCATTTTGAGTTCATTGCTTTGCTTAATGGCCCAATGGAGTTCTTTCCTTTTGTGTATGGGCTGAAAATGATCTCTCCAAGTCAGCGTAGCCTTTGCTTTGTACCCTTGCGTTCAATCACATGTAATATTATATTTTCATCATTTTCATAAATACCGTGTTCAAATTAAGTTATTTTTCAAAGGAAAGAATATTACAAAGGCAGGTTTTGGCAAACACCGAGTTCCTAAATGCATCCAGACAGCAATGCATAAAAAAAAAAAAAAAACGCTCCTGGGTTTGGACAGACATTATTTTCCAAGTATTGGAGGCTGAACCGTTGTGAGACAACAGTGAAAAAGCCCCAGTCTTTTAGTGAATGCACACAGTAGATTGTAGTGGCCAACTCCATGGTGCATCTGAAATGGCTATGAGGTTTACTAGAAAATGGAACAAAGAAAGTTCTAAGATTCACTTGGAAATGGATCAAACAAAGGAGTTTAATACCTTCGGGCTGAATATTCAAAGCTGCACAATATGTTGACTGTGGATAAGTGTTAGAATTACGTATAAAGATGTGGATGCAATACCCTTAATCAAATGCATGTCTTTGCAGATGATCTGAACTCCCCCCACCTCAACATTTTACTCAAACACCCCGAGATATGCTTATAGTAAGAACACTGGAACATTTGTTTAAATGAATGAAGGTATGTTCCTGTTCAGTTGCTGACTCCTGGGCATTCCTTATAGTTTACTCAGTGAGTGGGCACGTACACTTACACACACGTTGAAAGTGAACTCATATGTTCTATTCGTGTCCTTTTTTATTTCAGTTCTATTAGGCTTCACTCATCTTTATTTAAAAGCAGCTAATTAGGGCGCTAATCCAGCAATACGACCATTAGGAAGCTTCATGAAATTAATCAAACTAAAAAAATACCGTTTTAAATTTTGATTTTACTAGAGGCATTAGCCCTTAAATACACTGATATTCTAAAATTCAGATGAGATACTCACAAAAACAGACTCCACTGACTCCTCAAACTGCAAAAAGGAAAAAATACCTCCTAACTCTCAATATCTATGTTCATTTCTGGAAATAAAAACACAATTTATTTTCACTATTCCAAAATAGAAATAATCAAGATCATCTACAAAGCATAAAATGGACATGAAAGGACTTATTGACATGAGGCACACGTTTGTGCTCATATTTCAAAACTGTGGATAACTATGTGCCGGCCACCGGATTCAGCTGGCCAGGACCATTTTGACACAGAAAAGCGCACTCTACCCCGGGCTACATCTACAATCTTCAATCTCTTTAAATATTGCCAAACAAAAGCAAAGTTACTTGGCTGGAAAAACAATGATAGACCAGCAGATATCTATGAACTTTGAACCTCTAACCGCCATTCCCTTCATGTGGAAGTAATACCTCATTTATTGAACTCTCAAATTGAGCCGCAATGCACCGAACCATGGGTTCTTTCCTCATAGAGACCATAAGCATCTGGCATTTTTTTTTTTTTTCCAGTTTTCACCGACTTATTTTTTAATGATAAAAACTAAGTGGAATATTTAAATTTACTTATCATTTCCCCTGAAGCCTAAAGCAATTGTTGAATGACTCTCTGTGCTTGTGGCTTATCAAATCCTGTCTGTTGTTCATGGTGTTTCTTGTCTCATATGCCTGAAAACGTTAACTTGGGTTTCCATTTGTTTTCTCTTACTATTTCAGATGGGCAGAGGGGTTGACTGACATTTCAATGGAATGACGTAGATTGACATGTTAAAGGGCGATGGGTGAGGATGGGGGGTAATTGTGCTCTAGTGAGAAGGTATGTAGGTTTCTAGTATATAAATATATGCTATTGGTGATGGATCGTTAATCTGTCAAAATTGGGGGCACAGCCATTGTGCAAGGCATTTAATCCCGCGTAGTTCACAACACATCCAGCTAAATAAATAGATTGTTCATTACCAGAATGTTAGCTGCTCTATAGTCTATAAGGCTTAAAGGCCTTGACTTTATTTACACAGCAACATAGTCCATGCTACATTATGAAATATACCAGGTAAAAGCAAGGCATGACAATGAAGGTTTCTGTCCCTAATTTGACGACAGAAAAACAAATCTAGATTGTTACATGTAACTTGGATGTGGCAGGAAATTGGGTGTAAAGGAAACCTATTGGTGATTTTCTACAAGGTCTGCCAATGAACACCAATCGCACCCCTATTAATTACTGTACCTTCATCCTAGTTGTGTCATCATCTCAATGCTGCCTTCCTACCTTCCGTGATAATTGGGTTATATTTATTGTTTTAGATGGCCATCCAAGAACACCAAAGCCGGTGGTGTATTTTTCAAAAACAAGTGCACAATTTCTTTGGTCTTGCTTTACAAACAGTGTCAGCACAGTTCACGGACCGCAGTGCATCCCACTGAACATGACTAACATTTGTGCATCATTAGCAGTTTTTTCGGCTTCTGAGGACTGCGTAATCTCAGAGAAATGTACCTCTTGCAAGCGCTCACATTCATGCAGCTACTCTACAAGAAGAAAAGTGGTGAATTCCCAGTTGGCATTTAATTGCTTTTAGATACCTTTCAGAAAAAAGCCAGCGGTATGCCCTGAAGTCTCGCTGCATAGCACATGTTGAACTGTTTTAGTAGTTTTGCAATGCCAGAGGCCAGGGAATGTGGAGTATAGCTGCTGCTGATGTCAGGCAGCACTAATGGAACCATATAGGATATTGCAGACTCAGGAGTTGGTAGATATATGTTTCTGTCCATAGCTGCAGTTTATTGCGAGATGGAATGAAGGTTCCCAAGGGAGACATTGGGAAGACAGGGCAGTATATCACTCATTACTATACCCATTTGTCCATCTTTTGGGGGGGGGTTAATCACAAATAAGCTCTTTACCATATGTCACACTAAAAGTCCAGGTATCAGACATATTTTCCCCTGTCATCATCTTTTGTGGAAAGCATTGCACGTTCCACCTGATTAAGACTCTTATCGAGAAAGCACTTTGACTGATTGCTGCTTGTTTACACAAATGTAATAGCCCAGTACTGGGTTATTGAGCACTATTGATCTGAGTCGTCACATTCCAAACCTCTCTACCATAGGTCATCTGTAAGGAACCTAGATTCTGTAGAGATGTAGGTATTCGGGTCCTCGTGCTGGCTGAATCATGGATTACAGTGCTGAGTCAGCTATTATCCAGAACTTTTGGTGTTAGACTGTCAGTGCGGGAATAGCAATTCATTCCTCAAAGTTACAGTCTTGCTGTATGGTTCAAACCCAAAAGTTAGTTTTAAACCCTGTAGCAGTAAGAATGCTCTTAATTTATGTTAGTCGGTGAATGTGATTTTTTTTTTTTTTCCTCCCTTGGAATGTGTAGGGAACTCAAGTGGTTGTGCTGCCAATCAGTTGTAGGGTGTTCAGCTCCGTCCGTCGGTCCATCTCTCCGTCCCGTTGGTGTTAGCGCAGTATTTCAAGAGCCACTGGACCAATTTTGCTCATATTTAGCACCAACATGTAATTGAGAGGGGGGGTCCCTGAAAATGAGCTTCAGGTCATTTTCAAGGTCACAGAGCAATTACATAGATTTTATCCTTGTAAACCTTGTTAACGCAATACCTCAAGAAACACTGGATTGATTTTGCTCATTTTTTGCACCAACAAGTATTTGGGGGGCAGGGAGGCAGTGAGCGACACCAGTCAGTTTTGGTGACCTTGAGGTTAATTTCAAGGTCACAGTGCAATTACAAACATTTTGCCTTCGTAAACCTTGTTTGCACAATAACTCAATGGCCAGTTGACCAATTTTGCTCATATTTAGCACCAACATGTACATGCAGTGGGGGACACAGTCACGTCCATGACAATTACTACTTTTTTTTTCTTCATAAAAATCTTGTATCCATTTCCTTTAAGTGGTCAGATCTAAGGAGGCAGGTTTTTTATGGAAATTGTTTTGAATTGTTCCATTCATACTTTCATGATTGCAATTAGTGCGGACCCCAGCTTAATTTCTCATCGAAAGGGCTGCACATTGCATACGCAAGTATAAGTGGTGCCTGGTATAAGAAGTACACTTTCCAGCGTTGGACTGCCAAAGGCCTGAGCAGCCATTACCTGTTGCTGAAGTTTGGCTCCCTCAGTTCAGGTAAACTCCTTGTATTAGATGGTAACTTTGGAAATCGGTTAGCATAATTCCCTGAGCTGTTTTCTTTCCTTTTCTCATCATTTACGAGAAGCTGAGGGCCTCTACGAAGCCACAGAGTTATTTTTCCCTACGAGAGAATTTAAATCCAGCCAATTTACATTGGTATTCTATGAAGAATCTCACAAAAAGTGGCAACGGGACACTCCCAGGCAATTGAATAACCACATTTAAGATAAGATATACTTTATTGAACCCTGTGGGGTAATTTGTCCTCTGCATTGGACCCATCCTATAGTTAGGAGCAGTGGGCATCCACAGAGCAGCACCCGGGGACCAACTCCAGTTCCAAAGCCAGTTCCTTGGTCAGGGGCACTGGTTGGAGTGTTCCTATGATGCATGCTTTTGTGGGGGGGGAAACCGGAGTACCCGGAGAAAACCCACACAAACACGGGGAGAACACGTAAACTCCACACAGAAAGGCCCCAGGCCGGATTCAAACCCACGACCTTCTTGCTGTGAGGCAATGGTGCTAACCACTATGCCACCGTGCCGCCTTTTATGAGGAGCTTGTAGGCCATGAATGGTGTTTGACGCAATACAGTCAAATTCAAATGGCTTAATGGCATTATTGGCGGAAGTTATTGTATGCAAGGGCACTTTTCTGACTGTGTCCATTGTTTCAATCCACAGAAATGTAGTTTATTGGGGTCTTCAGTACTTATTTTTGGGTGGAGAAGTTTCATGGTGGGACTCAGGTGAAAGTCAGGTTAAGTTTATTGGTTATTTTCCCCTCGGCTCTCACACTGTAGCCATGATATTTTATGCGTGAATGCACATGCACGTGTGTGTTTGTCTGCATGTGTGTGCTCTAATGCCCATGTTCAAGAAGGGAGAAAAAGCATGAGTATGGACTCAAGTCCACACACTGTTGTATGCTTAGTGTTCTTCTCCTCAGACCTTCGCTCCAGCACCATTGTGTGGGGTGTGTTGGATTCTCTTCTACTTTTCCCCTCTGAAAATCATGAATGTTATACGCCAACAGCTCCTGTGATGCAAGCATCCTCAGGCCTTTTTTATTATTATTTATATGGATGCTGATGGCCGAAGAATTGTGGTTATAAAATGGCAGTAGGTCGGAGTATAACTTCACCCCAGCTCTTGTCCTGTGGCTCATCAGATGTTGAAGCTAGAGCTTGAGTTTAGGGGCCAAATTTCCAGATCTTATCACCCCCCACCCCACCAACCACCTCTCTGTCCACAAATATCTCTTATCCCATATACTTTGCTTCAAATTTGCCATTTGGTATGTTTCACCACCACTGTCATCCAAAATGTCCATGTCAGGTTCTTCCGTTTTGGATGTGGCAATGTCTTAGTGGAGGAAGTTGCTGAAATCGCCCACCAGCCTTCCAGCTTTCGTAGGCAGTCAGTTTTAATCTGCCTAGAGCAGGACGCTATCTGACATGGCCCGTTTTCTACTGAAATGTTTACGAAGTGTTCTGCTTTCCATTTTGAAAAACTGAATGAGGAAATGAATATGCAATCAGGGGATGTACAGGAAACTGTTTGTTGTGTAAGACTGTTATATACAGAATGTGTCATGCTGAGCCATTCAGATGAAAAGTACCACCTTACTGAGAGTAGTTTAGAATTCTAAGATTGTTGTTTACTCATTTTAAACTTTCTAAATCATTTACAGAGGTTGCATTACATTTACACTTGAAAGATAACATACTTTTATAGTTGCATCTTATTGTCTCCCTCTTGGTATTGTAAATACCTCTGCATTTTTTATTTGGGCTGAGGACCAAAAAAAAAAAGAACCCTATGTGTTATCCGGGAATATAATCTTAATTTTGATGCTCAGGAGTGTGACAAAATCTGCCTTTTACGATTTAAAGAACATTTCTAGAATACAGCCGTTTCCTTCTGAGGCCAGTTCTGCGAGATCAATCTATCGTGTACAGAAATTGTAATTTGAGAAGTTCAGTTCCTTATGTCTTGTCCCACATAGTGCTATTTTATATACAGTAGTTCAGTTAAATATTCAAACTGTGGGGTTCAGTGGCCAAATAAGGGGTATTTGGTTGTTGTGTTGGATTCCTTGCACCTTTATCCGTAATATTGCCAAAGCGGGTCCAAATCTGACTTGTTACCTCTGCCAGGAGGTTATGTTTTTGCTTCCGTTTGTTTGTTTACTTATTTGTTTGTCTGTCTGTCAGCAGGATATCTAAAAAACAGCTGCATAGATTTTAACCAAACTTTGCAGGATGTTAGAGTAGCACAAGAGGAACAAGTTATTAAATTTTGGCATATCTAGGCCAAAGTACAGCTTCAAGTTCAAATCCAGCTATGCTGGCGGAGGTATAGGCTCTCGCAAGTCCAGCTCTAGTAATTTTAAAGTTAATGAGAGTTGAAGAAACATCTGCAGTCAAAATGGTACATTTTGCCCATATATAGATTAACTATTGTCTATGAGGACAATTAACTTTTTTAACAGAAAAATCTGTAAAAAAAAAAAAAAAAAAAAAAAAAATCAGTATACAGCATCTGATAGAGTTTCAGCAACATCTGAGATGGTGGGTGTGATCCTTGTTTCTTTACATGACTTGATGGGGAAAACCCCAGACATTCTTACATAATTCCCCTGAAATGTCTACTGTATTATTGCATTTCTTCTTTGTGTCTTTTAACATGTATTTGATGTAGTGAATTTAATTTAATAATAATAATAATAATAATAATAATAATACATTTTATTTTTAATGCACTTTACATTCGAGATATCAAAGTGCTACATTAAGTTGCCATTAAAACAATAGAACACATTAAGTAAAAGCAAACATTAAAAATTAAGATTATAAACAATGTGCTAAAATCCATAAAATTTGGTAAAAAGGAGGGTTTTAAGCCCTTTTTTTTTAAAAGATTCCGGACTCTGTGGCTCCTTCAGATATTGTGGAAGGGCGTTCCTCAGATGTGGAGCAGCTGCACAGAACGCCCGGCCTTCCATAGTGCTGAGTCTGGTTCTTGGAGGGTGGAGTTGGTAGGTAGCTGTGGAACGAAGGGAGCGTGCTGGGGAGTGTAGAGTGACCAGGTCCTAAAGGTAGCTGGGGGCTTGGCCATGGATGCACTGGTAGGTGAGGAGACACATCTTGTACTGAATTCTTGCAGTGATGGGGAGCCAGTGGAGGGAGCGAAGGACTGGGGTGATGTGATTGTGTTTCTTTGTTTTCGTTAGTAGTTTGGCAGCACTGTTCTGTAGTGTCTGAAGTTTATGGAGGTGGTTGTTGGGAGAACCATACAGAAGTGCATTACAATAATCCGGTCGGGTAGAGATAAAGGCATGGATGAGTTTCTCGGCATCAGAAAGGGTGATGGATGGACGGAGGCTTGCTATATTTTTCAGGTGCGGAAATGAGGTTTTGCAGATGTTTGATATGTTCCTCAAAAGTGAGGTAAGGGTCAAATCGAACTCCAAGGTTGGTGACTAAGGAAGATGGTGAGATGTCTTGTTTAGGGAAGGCTATGGAAGTTATCAGGGATGACTGGAGCTGATGTGGGGTGCCAATTAGGATCGCCTCTGTTTTGGAACCGTTTCATCACTGAAAGTTTTGGGCCATCCATGCCTTTATCTCAGTTAGACAAGAGGTGAGTGTTTTGAGTGATGTGGGAGTGGAGGTGGGTGATGGTTGAGGGTCCATTTTTATTTACAATTGTGTGTCATCAGCATAGCAATGATAAGACACACCAAAGCGGCTGATGACGTGGCCGAGAGGCAGCATGCGCGGGATGAGGAAGGTGGGCCCAAGGACCGACCCTTGAGGAACCCCACAGGTGACTGTGTGTGTTTGGGATTTTACCCCCCCATGGAAATGCTTTATCTGAAAGTCCAATGATGTGATGAAGCCAGTGTAGAAGGATGTCATGATCAATAGAGTTAAATGCTGCAGATAGGTCAAGGAGGATGAGAAGAGATGGTGTGCCTGAATCTGCAGCCATCAGCAAGTCGTTGGTGACCCTGACCAAAGCTGTTTCCATGCTATGGCCAGGTCGAAAGCCAGATTGAAATTTTTCATAAAGGTTGTTGGTTTTGAGGTGATCACGAAGCTGGGCGGCAACCACTTTTTCCTGGACTTTGGACAGGAATGGGAGATTTGCAATGGGCCTGTAGTTAGTGAGAATATCTGGGTCAGGGGTGGGTTTCTTGAGGAGTGGTCTGATGATGGTGGTCTTTAGTGGGGATGGAAAAGAACCATTTTGGAGAGATTTGTTTATTATTGAGGTGATTAGGGGAGCGATGGCAAAGATGTTCATTTTGACCAGAGCTGAGGGAAAGGGGTTGAGAGCATAAGTGGAAGACTTCATCCTCCTGACAATGTCCAGAGCCTCCTGCTGGGAGATAGGGGAAAAGAAGCAGAGAAGCTGGGGGATATTAGACTGTGGGTGAGCAGTCTGGTGACGTGGAGCAGATAGTGAGGATAGTGCAGAATGGATGGTGCTGATTCTGGCGCGGAAGGAGTCCATAAGTCTGTTGCAGTGGTCATCTGTTGAAAATGGAGTGGTGGGAGTGCATGGTCTAAGAACGATGACTCACAGTGGAGAACAGATGTTTGGAGCTGGCAGGGCTGTTCTGGATTATACTGGAGTAGTATGCAGATCGTGCCTCTCTTAGGGACAGTGCGTAGGCCGTAGGCCTTTTGGTGTTCACG
This sequence comes from Gymnothorax javanicus, assembly GCA_029692085.1. Lineage (NCBI taxonomy): Eukaryota > Metazoa > Chordata > Actinopteri > Anguilliformes > Muraenidae > Gymnothorax > Gymnothorax javanicus. The sequence goes on along the minus strand of CM056195.1, from coordinate 12,015,521 downwards.
GTAAGCTAATTTATGAACAGTCAGACCCGAGGCTTTATAGCAGCGCTCAAGAGAACGGCCGGTTGTTTTCATTTCCCGCAGCTCCCTGTTGTACCAGGGGGCAGAACGGGAGAAGCTGACAGACCGGGTTTTGACTGGGGCGTGGAGGTCCAAGAGGCTGCTCAGAGTGTTATTGCAGTGGTCGACTGATTCATTTAAAGGTGCGGGGGGGTTTATAGAGAGATGATGCTGGAGGTCAACTGCCATGGCCTCTGGGATAATGTTCTTTAGGTCTGTAAAAGTGATTTGACGCTTGTTCTTAAGACTGGGTGATGGGAATGAAAGCTTGATGAAGATGGCCTTGTGGTCTGACACACCCAGGTCAGTTACAAGAATATGGTCAATTGGGGCAGAGTCAGTGATGACCAGATGAAGGATATGCCCCCTGGTGTGTGTTGGGACATCAACATGTTGCCTAAGGTTAAGGCAGTCCAACAGCTGAAGAAATTCTGAGGCGTAATGGCAGGAAGGAGAATCAATGTGGATATTCATATCTCCAAGAATCATAATGTTGGTGGATGAAGTGCAGAAAATAGAGAGAAGATCAGACAATTCAGTCATGAAGACTGGGTTTGGTTTGGGGGGGCGGTAGATTAGGATAAAAGTCATTGGGAGGGGTGGCTTGCTTTTGAATGCTAAGCATTCGAAAGAGGAGAGCTCAGGCAGAGGGAGGGGGGACCAGTCCAAGTCTTTGCGGTAAATGACAGCTAGACGTCCACCACGATCTGAGGTACGGGCTTTCTGCAGGTAAGTGTATCCAGAAGGGCATGCTTCATTCAGGGCAGAAAAGTCATCAGGTCGCTGCCAGGTCTCAGTTAGGCACATTAGTTTGATGTGTTGGTCATTAATGTGGTCATTTATTAAACAGGATTTATTTGTGAGGGATTGTACATTGAGCAGTTCAATTTTGCATGAGTCTGAAAGCAACTGCTTTTGGATGGGGCGTAGTGGGCTGAAATCCACGCTGCATTTTCCGGTCCACTCAGTGAGCTGCTGTGACGCATTGTTCCCATGGCTACAAGGCCGTAGAGCGTCAGTCCTCTGATGACGTGTAATGGCTGCGATGGTGCGCGGTGCTGACCAGAGGGACCAGGATGTACTCACCAGACCTGGAGTAAACAAACTAGAGCCTCTGTGGGTGTACGGCGGTTGTCGGTGAAGTCCCAGTTGCTTGATGACGAAGCTACAGTTTGGGATAGCGGAGTTGTGGAGTTTCAGCAATTCAGAGGCGGAATATCTCAGGATGGTGGGGGCTGGAGACGGTCGAAGTACTGCGTTAGCCATTAGCCGAGGGCGATGTATAGCCGCTCAGTCCCGTGCCGCCACTCAGCCGACAGGGTCCGTTAGCCGTGGAGCAGGAGTCGGCGTCCGGAGATGTGAGCCAGGACGAGAACCGGAGGAACGGTGAGTGGAAATCTGCTGTAGCGCAGGAGTACTGAGACTGAGTAAGGCGTTGCTGGCTAGCCGGCAGCAGCTAACTGGCTAGCATTCAATAGCAGCCACTGCTAAACCCACAGGAGCCGGTAATCAGTAAAGATCCGTCAACTTAAAATCTCTTAGTGCCACTGAGTTTATAGTGACAGTAAGTTGTAATTAAGAAAACAACACAAGTTGCTGTTAACAGTCACAGAAAACGAGAAAAACAGGAGGGAGAGGCGGCGAACAATCAGCGCCTGCGTCCTCTCCATCCGATCCGATATTAGGCTGATTAGGCTGAATTTGATATTATGTTAAATGAATAAAATCATGGTAACATATTTTGCATGAATGGTGGTATGTCAAAAAAGTTTGATTGTTTGACCGATTCACAGTAGTAAACTCCATAGTCTGTGTGCATGTGCCAGGAATGGATTTCCCCAGATTGGCGTCCTCATTTTGCCATGCTATAGACCATTTAAACCAGGAAAGAATGCCTCCGGGCAGTGTGCCCATAGTTTGTCACACTCCTGCATCAGGCGTGAGGATTGACCACTGATGTCCCAGTGTGACCTCTCACGCTCTGGGGTTTAAACTGCACGGATGCAGCCCAGACCACTCTAATGCCTGATTTGAATGTCCTGGTGGTCTCTCCATGGAACCACAATGGTCTGCTCAGGCTCGTGGCTCCAGCCCTTGTGTTTCAGAAGGGGCATCTGAGACCTTCTTGTCCACCAATCAAGAGCTAGCTCCCAGATCTGCGAATGACCCGTTTACCAGGCCTTCTTGTTTCCATGGAACAAGAATGTAAAATGTAATTGCACAAATAGTTGGATGGTTGGTTACAGCCATTTCACCCATTTCAACTTATTGTGCTGGCTTGTTATCCAGCTTAAATCTTGGATGTTTAAAGCTGGACTCACAGACCTCTGTTTTTGCCGAGAATTCCTGTGATATTTTGAAGGCAAAATCACCAGACCAAAGTGCTGCACAAACAAAAACCCCTCATCAGCCAGACGTATATTTCTTCCATACGGAGTCAGCTTTATCTTGGTGCTCTCCTAAATTTTCCCTGATATGAAAATGCCAAAGAGCTGCCTACTGCAACCGAGCTGGACAAGTTGCACCAATTCAATTCATTCAATCATTTATCCCTGAGTTAGCAACAAATGCCTTCTCTTGCAGTCTGTCTCACTCTCCCTTTCTTTTTCCACTGAGGTTGTTTGTTTACTTTTTTTGATCTCACATTATCATCAATTAATCCCAAAGCGGGCGGTCATGTAAAACTGCACAAATATTTACCCAACAATCAACACTCTTGAAGGCCTTGCTTTCATCATTACTGCTGCACAGCTCCCGAGACAAATAGGGGAAAAACAATGCTAAAAAAGATGATGTCACTCTGCCTAGAATTGCTGGTGTAGTAAACAAACTTAGCCGGATAAAGTTTTCTTATTATTGTTTAAAAAATTTAATGTGAATGTTATTGCCTCTCCAGCTGTATATTTTATCATTTTCTGTTAATACTGCGTGTATTCTCTGTCCATTTGGTAAGGTCTTCCTCTTAAAAAGAGATTCTATATCTTGACGGGATGGTCTTGTAAAATAAGTGATTCATGAGATAAAGTGGTGCTGGTCTTGTGTTTTTAGTGGGTGGTGCAATGACCCGGCTTTTGAAAAAACTAGGATTTTAGTGGGTTCTTGGTGGCAATGGGATCCTATTAGGTAGCTTTTGAAAAACTAGGATAGAAAATTAATTGAAATCATTGCACCCTTTTTTGTCAAGATTTTGCTGTGTATCTGACGTTTCATTTTTTTAGTGTGGCTTGAAGTAGGAAGCTTGGCTGAAGAGCGCATCGTCTTTCCAGGAACCATTAACCTTCTGGGGATTTTGACCAAGATTGCTTTGTTCTGCAATGTAAAATTGGATTATTGCACTTTTCCTTTGCATCTTCTCTCCCTCCTCTTTGTCCTGGAAGCCGTTTTTCTTCAGGTTATTCCGCACCAGATGTGAAACAGATACAGGAGATCCTTATACTGGCCAGCATTGCACATACTGAGCGAAAGCATCTTTAAGTCATACAGAAATAAAATCCCACTCACCCATATGCTGTTTTCTGTACACCAATACTATATTATGACAATGTTTAATAATAAATGGCTGTCATTGAACATTAATTGGCCATAATTAATATTTTATTTGCGCAAAGTAAGCTCAAAAGCAATGGTGGTCAGTTTTAGTCATCTTTTATTGATTTTCCAGCCCACATTGCTTTTTTGGAGTCCATAAATATTGAACACTGTTGTCAAATGAAGTAATGGCTTCTTCTTTCCCTACAGTCACCAGTCCAGGGAAAATACTGCTCAGAAAATAGGAAAAAAACCTCTGCAGCACCTACAATGTTGGGTGGTCTAGCATTGCGACACAAACCATGGTTTCAGTTCTGCCAGTTGTGATTCGGGATTTTTGCGCAAGTCTTATTTTTGGCTATGGGTCAGGTAGAGTTCTTCGGTGCAATGCTGTTTGACTGCTTTCATGACATTGCGAGGGTGCTGACCATTTTTTTAGCTCTCCGCCCTTCGACGGAATTTGAACTTGGATTCAGACATTATCACTGCTGAAACATTTTCTGACTGTGCAAACAATGTAGCAGAGGCCATTCTTCATCATTCAACATCAGCAAGAACAGCACTTTCTATGGAGGTGTGTGGCCTTGCCAGAAATAAACATGCCGTCTGTTCTCCTTTCCTTAGATTGTGGCTAGCTTTCAAGCTTTGGCAAAGTACAACTTATGCAGGAACAACAATAAGTAACAAAAGGACATATTTGCTTAACACTTTCACTCGAGGAGGTTTACTGGAGGAAATTTTGCTGATGTCCTGTCTGTTGGCAGTTATCGTGTTTTATATGTAACAGGGCATTATTCTAAATGCTGTACATCCCATGTTTTGCTAGCATTGGTTCATCCCACATTGCATTGCATCCATTAACCTCCAATGGGATATGACAGGAAACGAACAATCAAGCGTCATTGCCGGGATCCATTTTTGGCTGGTAAACAAATTTTGCTGACTGTCCTGTTGAACGATGTATAGGGCACTGCAGCTAAATTAGCACATAGTCCTCTCATGCAGGCTGAACAGCATACCTCACATTTTACATTATGTATGTGGTTGTCATTTGCATAATCAGGTCGAGCCTGACGTAATTGAGGTTAAGAAGAGTCATGCTTAAACATTTGTAGGCTCTACCGAGCCAGATGTTTCTTGAAGTAATTTTGTCGGAGCAGATGCTTCGCTACAGTTTTGGGGAAAAAATATGATCATTTGGAAGCCTCCAGAACGCCTTTTTATTTTTGTTTTTTTTGACATGGAAACTAATTGTACTGCTGCGGCTCGGTGCCGTGAGCACAGAGCCTGATCTGCCTAGCGGCAGGAGCAGCTTTCAGGTAGAGCACCGGCATTCAGAGACAAAAACGCAAACAGTCGTGCCCCGCCTTCGAACGTGCAAGTTCGATTTGAGCAAAGTGTATTTTACTACCCTCTGTCTTATTGTGTTTGTTCTCTACCGTCTTCACGCTCTGTTCTCTGATCAATACATAAAGCAAGCTCAATTATTCATTTGAGGTAGACTGAAAATGCTAGTGCTGTAATGCACACAGAGCGTGTTATAGCGGAATTGGTGGGGTTGAGCTGCCTGTCTGATGTCTGAGAAGTGGGTGTGTGTGGGCTTTGTTGCACTGTAATGGCTCTGTTCTCCAAGCTGCGGTTTTGTAGGTATCGATCCCTGTGATGGCAGGAGGAGTCCAACAGGCTGTGCATCCAGCAGGTTCATAGGACGCAACAGATTGAGTAGTGCTTTCCCTCTGGCAAAAAGAAAACACCCCAGCCACTCATGCCTTTATTACCTCCGCCAAACGAAGTTGGCAGGAGGTTATGTGATCGGTGCCATTTGTTTGTCTGTTTGCTTGTGAACAAGAGAACTCAAAAAGTAATGAACGGATATCTCTGAAATTTTGTGGGTGGGTCGCTATTACATCAGGGATGGACCCTATTGATTTTGACCGTGATCAGTCAAACAATATGGCCGCCACAGCAGCCATCTTGAAATCCCGTGACACGCGATAACTGAACTTTACTCCCACTCACCAAGATTTGGACTGTGCTGCCTTGGCGGAGGTATGCACTCTATAGGAATGCCTCTAGTTTTATAATCAGTCGCTGCAGTCACGCCGCAGGCTAGTCTGACTATAGTCTTTGCACCTATACCGGAGTTGAGGTTGCTGCCTGCCTCCTTACAGTTTGACCTCTGGTCAAACTTCTTCGTAATGATGATCCCAGCCTTATGTCTACAAGGTTCTTTGGTGTCTGGGTATCAGAGTCACTCTGAGCATGGGCGTGTTTTACTTGGCATCGTGACAAAGGTAATATTTATGTTGAGATCAGGTGGGCATGCCCGGAAAAGTTGTTGCAGTCAAAGTTAGATCATCATTACGTGGTTAGAGGCAGACAGAGAAATGGATGGATGGAGCAAAGGAAGGAAGCGGCTGATGAGAGGCGCAAAGGTGGAGAGGGAACTTGGTGTGGCCCCAGGTGGCAACTTGTGGCACCATGTGACGTGAAAGATGCAGGAGGACACAACGAATGGGAGAAGGTGGTTTATCAGCTGATGAGAAGCCTAGTTTGCACACACACTTAGGCACTGCTGGGAAGGTGCCTAATCAGCAAATAGTGTCCATGGAACATCAGAGTTTGAAACCAGCCTGGCCAGAAAGGCAGCTCAACGACTTTTCACCCAGAGCACAAACGGGAAGACAACCAATGGGATCACATGGCATATGGAGCAAGTGATACTGGGTGGCAATAGCAGGCACTTTGAACAATGTATAATGTGGGGAAGTCGGGTGTGTTACAGAGGGCATGGGCTCTGATATACCGTCATCAGCTAATATATGCTACCTTGCCATCTATCATAGGGCCGGCTCCATCTGTGGAGGAAGCATGACGACATTTGTGTCCATGACAACCCGTAAAGAACATGAGCTGAGTTCGTCCACTCCTCATAAACTGAATCACTGGCCCTTGAAGGAATGATGTGGTTCAAAGCGTGGAAATGTGGAGGTCAAAAGCTCGGGAGAGTTCCTCCCATCGGTGACTCATCTCTTTGAAATATCTGCAATGGTGGAGGCGAATTGCACAACTGACCCATGAGTCTTTGATGGAGGAGCAGGGCATGCTGGGAAATGGCTTGTCTCCCTGCTTTACCTTTTGGGGGGGAGGACACAGGGGCATCTTGACCATAGAGCTTCCCTTTCCTTGAATGGCTTTTTTACCATAAATGTGTAGCCCCCTGTGGCCCTTTGGAGTCAGCCAGTGTCAAGGTAGACATTTCAGATGCAGTGTGCACTGGTGGCTTTACACTGTCGCCTCATTCAACTCTACTTCTGTACGAGCGCCCAGTGCGCAGTCTATATGAGCGCGTGTACATGCTGTATGTGACTGCTGTATGTATTAATGAGTGAGTGAGTACATTGTGTGTTTATGGAGCATGAAGTTGCGCACTCTGTATTGGCGTAGTGTGCACGATGCCGTGCGTGTCCATGCAGCGTATACAATGGAGCAAGTGTTTTTACAATGTGTGCGTTTGAGGTCCACGTGGCCGCCTTTGGTCGGCTCACTTTCGTCCCAGGCACTCCAGCGATTGTTCATTTTTATGGGGCAGAGGGTTAACCGCATGATTAAACACACAAGAATCAATCAGTAGGTGATTATTTATGCAGCAGAATAGCTGTTTATCAAGCATTTGCTGAGAGCTCCTGGCCAAAGATTTGTGCCTAGCTTCCTGGTGAAAGGCTATATTGGGCTGGGTAGCATGTAGCTGGCGTGCTGTGCCAGGTCTGTCTGAATGTGTTTATTGGGGCTGTTTTGACAACGGGTGGGGAAGTTGAAGTCAACTAACCCTGGAAGCTTGGCTGACTTTAGTGCACATACTGACTGGCAGTGAATCAGGATAGCAGACAATCTAATTACCGCAAAGAGAAAATCAATTCTCATCAAAAATTAAAACACTTAAAACAGTTTTTTTTTTATATAAAGACATACAGTGTCTTGCCAAGAAAGTGCCCACTGAAAGATGATGCTTTAATTTAAACATTGTGGGGGGAAAAAAACAGCTGAAAGGATGACAGTTAATTGTTTGAATTTTGCTCTGTTTCTCAAAGTTGGACTAGATCTAGAACCCCACCAAATCGCAAACATGGACTGAGGCGAAAAGGGCTGTTTGGGGTTCGTGTGTACTTGATGCCATAATTCAGTACGCCTGGTAATCCTGTTTCATGAATTTCCATCCTGAACCAGCATCAAAAAAAGAAAATCCAACTGAATCAATTGATGAGTGAAATTCACGCCATGTAACTTGTTTAGAGTAAGAGTTTCTGCTAAATGCTACCTCCCTTAAAACCATTTGGCAGTAAATTGTTTTTTTTTTCTCTCTCTCTCTCTCATGCTTATGAATCCTTCCCTGTGTCCTGGTTTGGTTTTGCATCCAACCGAAGCTCGAAACTATAAATCAAATGTGCAGCACTCCACCCTACTCTTCCCCTAAACCTTAAACAATGACCAAACCTTTATTAAACAATCCAGAACATAATGTCCTATGTGCATTTCTGGCAAAAGCCCCAGAAGTATACAGATGAACATTGTAGAATATAATCTGCTACCTCTTACAAAATATTTAGTTTCTTCATGTTGCCAGCTTGCCAAATAAATGCTTTGTCCAAGATATTGTTCGTTGCTTTACTCTGCAGCACTGTGTGCGGACCTAGCTTCTGTCGGTCAGACACCTGCCAAGAACTTTTAATCTCACTGGTTTAACACTGTGAAGAACTGTAAGAAGATGTTTCACCTCCCTCTTCCTCAACACAGGAAAGTGTAGAGGATTCGTAAATCTCCTGCAGTTCTGAATTAACAGCGAAGATGGCACGTACCCTACAAACGCAGACTCACTACCAATGTCCTATGGTGTTCCAGTGGTGATGTGGCCAGGACCTCTCATTTTAGGAACCCAAAGCTTCGGTGTACTCACAGCTACAGAGGGGAAAAATGTCGTTTGAACGCAGTCCTATTCAGGGGACCTAATGCACTTTCTTAGCTGCACAGCACGAGGCACTTCGACGACAGCACTCTGGACTGTGCCACTCAAACTCCTGGCTGGGCTCTGTAAACACAAAATGCCAGCTGCTTTCCTGGTACTGCGACGCCCCAAGACCCTGGTGCCTTATTGGCATGGTGCACGCTCCTGAGCTTGGGAAAACATGCACAGCTTTCAAACAAACTGTAATCAAAGAGTCAGAAAGACAGCTGTGAAAACTCCCCCAAAGGCTTGTCCCTCATTTCCTTACCGCAAGATAATTGGCCAAGCACGTCAATGACCGTCAGACAAACAGACAGACAGACAGGCTGAGCTGTATTGAGTTTCTTTTCCACTTCTTCATCTTGTGCTTTTAACTTTTGTATCAGAGGCGGTCCCCTCTTGTGCTGTTAGTTACCAAATGGCTAGTATTTATTGGTGAGTTCCTTCGCCCTCTGAGATGTACAATTAGATCACAAATATGCAGCTGAGGTATTTTTTTTAACTAAAACTGAACAAAGTGATGAAACATTTGGTGCCTGTTAGTGATGGTGTTCCGGATCACAGACTCACAATTACGGGAAAAACAACCCAACAAGGAGTAAATCAAAGAGATCGATGGCCACATTAAGCAAGCCATATTGAGGGACCTCTCAATATTTGAGAAACATTTGCTGTTGTACGCACCGCCCACCCCCCTCATGAACCACATGTGGCGAAGTGGGCCCTTTTCCCAGCATGCCGTTTTTCAATAAATAATTTATTTCTGTGGCAGTTCATCGAAGACAGGCTCGCTTTTTGGCGGAGATGAAATATACCCTGGCCTCCTGCAGCATTCTCTCCAGTAATGACCACTAACGGCCACAAGAGAAACCGCAGGTTCTGGTTTCACACATGATTCCAATTACTTTATCTTGGAATGATATTGACATTTATCTTCATCTTGAAATAATAATCTTTTGAATTAATGTTTAAATATTTAGGTGGCACATGAAAATTTGTTTTAGATGATGTAAACAGCACAGAAAAATTTGCCGAGGGGGCCAAAACAAACGCAATCTAATCGAGAGCCTGCAGGTTATGTGTGAAAGCAAACATTTACTACCAATTATGTGGGTATTACAAAAGAGTTCACACCGATGCAGGCTTCGGGCATTTCAGTGGAGTGATTATATGTCAGGACACAACAAATTTTCTTTTTTTCTGTCAGCGAAAGCTGAGAAAATGAAACCAGATACAGCAACAAGACTGAAGAAGCAGGGACTGGTTCACTTCACACTTTGCCTTAGACGTGTTCCTCACCTTTTTTTAACAGTCATTACCGCCCATTTAAATGGAACACAAAGGTTGACATTTGCTTTAATCATGAAACAAGGCTTCTTATTCAGATAATCCCAGGAGCACAACTGTAGCATGTGTTTAGTAACTCTGTTTTCTTGACAAGTGAGGCATTCTTACCCCATCGCCAAATCTTTAAACGAGTCCAAATATTTCGCCTCACTTTAGTTTTATTTTGCATATGAGGCCCTCCTATGGTGAGATATCCTCCCATGTAAGCTGGAGAGATGAGAAGAAACACTGTGGGGTCATCGAGCAGGAAGTGAAACTGGGCCACACAGCAGAATATCACGATTTCCAAAAAACCACTCGCGAGCTCTTTGTCGGCTCAGAGCTCACAAATTGCCCGCATAACTGGATTGGGTGTGCAACGAGAGATGCACTCCCCCCCCCCGTAATTGCTGGGCTAATGCTGTTTTGGGTCAATATGAGATTTTTTCCACTTGCTAATGGAACCCAATGCTGCCGTCAACAGCAGGCATAAATTGAGGAGAGGACGGAAGCCCATGTAGTTTGTGTGGGGATGCTCTGTCCGAACCTGGCACATCATCGCCAGTCTCCTGGACTCATCTGTCCAACATTAAGGTCATTAGTTCTCGTTACGGGCCGTACCAACACGGAAACATTTATGAGGGCTGCGCAAACAGCCAGCCGGCTCCCATCGGTCATTACAAAGACATTTCTTACGCATGTCACGGTGGTATTAGATTTAAAAGGGGTGCGTTCACACATGGGAGCAGGGAAATACAGTCACGTAAGGACAAGACTGAGAGGTTCTCATAACCTCTGCCATGTATGATGATCTGAGATGATTAATTTTTGTCGGAATGCATATGCCAGATGGCAAGTTAATCTGAACCAGATTTGCATCGATTCTAGGACGACGGCAGAATAACGCAAATCAGGGCCAAAGTTACTTACTTACCGCCATACTTCTCTCTCTCTCTCTCTCTCGCCCGACCCACCCACCCTCCCTCCCTTCACAGGTCTATGCTCACAGTTCACTGCGCCCTCACCTAACATCTCTGTCTGACACACTCTCTCTTTTCAGATCTGTGGGTTTGTTAGTGCCGTATCTCCTGTGGAAAATGACCAGAGGAACCTGCTGGCCTTCCGCTTCTCCGCCTCCAACCCCATCGTGGACCCCTGGATCTTCATCCTCTTCCGGAAGGCGGTTTTCCGCTACCTGCGCTCCCTGTTCAGCTGCTGCTTTAATCGCAGGTCCCTCAAGAGCAGCAGCCTCAATTACCAGCCGGGCACCGGGGAGCCCCGCAGCTCAATCAGCCTCCAGAGCAAGCCCATCTCCAGCCTGATCCTGTGATCTGGGCAGCCCTGGAGAGGAAGGGTGAGGGGGGGTAATGATGGGCTGCTGGGTGGTAGGTGGGGGCGTTTTTAAAAGAGATTAAGAGCCCTCTGTGAAGGTGTCAGGAATTCTGGGCCCCTGGAAAAACATTTTATGCACCCCTCCCCCCCCGGGCCACAAGTTATGGTTGTCGGCTCCATCCAGCCGTGGCCCTCCCGAGCCCACAGAACAGTCACCACCTGTACACCCAGTGTCATCAGCCCTGCCTCAGATTGAAGGCTTTTCAATCCAGATGGTTCATAAGACAAGTTGTCTAATAATTTAACACTGGACTTCCTGTTATTCTTCTCATGTGGAGTTGGGACAGGAAGGGACATCTTTGTCAGAGCCTCCGCACCAAAAACTGGCATGGGCTATGACAAACGGGTGCGAAGCACATGCAGATTACAACCTGGCCATTCATAGCAGGCGTGAAACCCAAATCTTTTGGTTGTCTAACTTGGACTAAGTGAAACACAAGGAGTGTGAATGAAACTGTTTGTTATCGGCAGTTCATGTGAGCAGCTCACCATTCCAATGGGGCTGATGCAATGGCTTGAATCTGGAACATTCCATTAGAATATGAGAGCTGATCTAGGATCATTGGCCTTGCTGCATATTATGTCCGTTATGAAGGAAAAGGCAAAATGAACTGGTATCAGTGCCTTAATCTAAGACTCTTCATGAATAACAGTTGGCTCCCATAGTATTTGGAGAGTGACTCAATTTTCACCATATTAGCTCTCAGTGCCATCCCAGTGGACTTGAAATGACTGAATGAACCATATATGAAGCTGGTAGGAATTACAGGCATTTTTATGCATAGCTCCCAACTTATACCATTTTACTCTCAGCAAGTGAAATGCATGTTGTATTGGATTCAGTTCAGGTGATTGACTTTGCCATTGTAGGAAATTCCACCTCTTTGCCTTTAAAAATTCTTCGGTTGCTGTCTCATTATACTTTGTGTTATTGTCTGTCTGTACTGTGAAATGCCATACAATGAATTTTTAAGCATTTGGTTGAATCTGATTGGAAAACATAGCCCTATACAATTCAGAATTCATTCTGAAGCTTTTGTCAGCTGTCACATCATCGGTGAATATAAGATGGCCAGTTCCATTGGCAGACATACATGCCCACACATGACCTCACTTCACAGGTAAGGTGGCCAGCTTTGGATCATAAGCAGTTCCTTCACTTCTTGAAATTCTCCTCCTCCAATCATTGTGGTTGAAGCTGGTCTTTGTCTTTCTCTCATCTGTACAGACTTCTTTAGGGGTTTATTGGTTTGCCTCCTGATTTTGAAACTTACCAATAGTTTACATCTTGCGGTGAAGGCTCTGAATTCTGATGGAATATTTTCTTCATTTTGGACACAGACGCAGATAAACCGAGCTCCGCAAGAGTTCTTGATCAGGCCGGCTGAGCTGAAGGGTTTTTCTTCACTTCGGGAAAAATTCTTCTGTCATCAACCTCTGCTGGCTTTTGTAGTCTTTTGGGCCTTTTGGTGTTCCTGAGCTCACCAGTGCATTTTGCCATCTTAAGAATGTACCAAATAGTTGATTTGGCCTGACCTAATGTTTCGCCATTTTTCTGATGGTTTCGACTAATAGTTGCTTCAGTGGCAGTGAAAGCCCCATGACGGTTAACACTCTCCCCGCCATAGACAAACTTTTTTGTCGATCAGCGTTCTCTATGTTATTCAGTGGCTCGGGCGCTGCTACAGATCTACGGAAAAAAATAGGTCAAACGAACAAAATTTATGGTGCATTCTGGTGCATCTTGCAAACAAGTAAAGACGGTTTTTTTTTGGGGGAGGCAAGTTCCATCATCAAGAGGTTTTTCACGAGCTGTGATGAATCTCCTTGATGTATGCGGAAAACTTGATAACAAAGCAGCTGGTCAGTGTTAAATAACATGCATAGACATTTCTCAGCTTATTGTGTGAAATGTTTTTTTAATGAAAAGGACCAACATTCAAGTGTTTGTGAAAACGAATGAAGCTAGAATGAAATGGTCACTTGTGTCTAAAACTAGAAACTCAGTTCTTCCTGTTTGCATGTTAATAGAGCTGAATATTTTCCGGGGATGTTGAAAAACCAGTGAATATTATCAAACGTCCTGGCAGCGGCTGGCATCTTAAAAAGAAACTCTGGAGGCGAAAGTGTAAATGACTTCACATTCCAAATGCAAATGGCCCACTTGACTTCAACTCCAGACCTTTTATCTGCTAAATAAAATAACTGTCCAATTATTTTTGGTCATTTTAGAAGGGGGATACCATGAATAAAAAGTACTGTAATTCCAACACTGTTCACATTAATTGGATCTAAATACCTTCAAATCAAAGCTGTACAGGGAACCTATTATGCTATGCTATCAAATTATAATATTTTTGGATGTCAAAAAGGGAATTTTATCAAGTTTTTAGCAAAAAAACTCCTTGATTTCTTGGCAATTTGATCCCTGTTATACTGATCTCCTTGAAAAATGGGCTGTTCTGATTGGGGGTCCCCTCTATGGAATTAGTTTTGCTGTAATTGTCCAGCAAACAGAACGACTGTGTCAATGGAGAACAACCCCAGCTACCGGTAAGTCTCTTAATATAGATGACTGAATAAGTAGCTATCTAGCTAGCCATTAGACTACACAATTAGTATGGAAAGGTAATGTCTGCAGGCTAAGCAAGCATGAATTTTACATTTACAGGAATGCGACATGCAGTCACCACAATAGTTTTACTACAAATGTAATTCAGTCTCTAACGTAAACAATGCTCCTTAGCTAATGTCTGTATAACTGCGACAGTTGGCTAACATTCCATTTACTGTGCTAGCTGCTCCATTAAAAATTGACTGAATTTGATGAAAAATGGTCACCCATTCTATTGGTTCCTGTTGACATATCTCGTACATTGCTCCTGCCTGAACTAGCAATGGTTTTCGAATTCCCAGCCAATTTGGTTGCTAGCTTGCTAGCAAGTAAACCACATGATGATCACAGAAAGGTAATGCATGCATGCGTGCTAAGTAAGTTAGTTTTGAGAGTAGCACTTAGCTAGCTAGCTTGTTTGTCACATAACCAAGCCATGCACGTTTTACTAAGGTTACTCTTGGGAATACAGTTCGAAATGAACAGAAATCAGAATCACGTACTTAGCTTGCTCGGTACAGATCCTCCTTGGAACTAAATCAAAACCACCGCTTCTTTCTATTTTCTGAAAAGCATAATGTGTCTGCTTTAGAGTGAATTTTGTTGCCAGTCCTGCACTGTACTGATCCAGGTCAGCATAAAACAGTCAAACAAAAAGAGGATAGCCCGCGTATAGCTGGCTAGTTATGGGTATCTGCTGATTGAAGCTGTGATATTGCGATTATAAAATAAGACGTGGATGGAGATGCTCATATGAGGGGTGGAAGAATTCTCACAAGTCTGCATATGAAGTAGGTAGGGGAGTCAAATCTGAATGCTATACTGAATGTCATATTTTATGAAAAAGGCAGCCCACAAAAAATGATTGGGTTGTTTTACTTCATGGTTATTGGGTTGGAAAGCACTCCAAATACCAAAATTTATGTTCAGGAGAACTGCAAGAGTGAGTTTTTCATTATATGTCCCCTTTAAAGTCTGCATGTTGAGCTCATATTAATAAACAATATCATACTCAATATGTGGAGGTACATGGCTGAAATGATAATTACTTTGACCATGTCCAAAATTTCCATGGACGTGAATGTACACACAGTTAGTTAAAAATATCTGCAAATGCGTTTTACATGTGTTTCAAAAGAGTCAATCAATTTGAAAAAAAAATGTGAGTTTGACAAAGTGTTTTGCTATGAAGATGCTGTGAACAACAGACATAATCACTTGGTGTGCCAATGATGTGTACATAGTGATCTGTGAAAACGAAAGCAAAGTGGCTTATGGGAAGAAAAGAAAAATTAGAAGCTTTGCCATCGGGGCTATACTGCCAATTAGCTGGCCTCAATGTAATGGGCACAATGCAAGAACTAAACAAGAGCAACGCAAGGCGTGGCATATGCCCCCGACTGAAACAGTTGAAAAACATGTACAGAAAGTGAGTGTTAGGCATCACCTGCTACGTAAGACCATTCAGGTCTCCAAAAAGCAAAAACCTTCGGCGAGTGCGCTAAAGGATTTCAAGATGGCTGCTGTGGCAGCCATATTGGTTGGCGGAGTGAGCTGAAAATCAATAAGCATCATCCCCTATGTATGACCATTCACCCCACCAAAAATCATAAACCTGCGTCGCGCGGTATTCACGTTAGAGTGCGACTAAGAATTTCAAGATGCTTGTCGTGGCAGACATATTGGTTGGTGGGGCAAGCTGAAAATCGATGGACATCATCCCCTATGTATGCCCATTCACCCCACCAAAAATCATAAACCTCCGTCGAGCGGTGTTCACGTTAGAGCGCGACAAAGGATTTCAAGATGGCTGCTGTTGCGGCCATATTGGTTGGTGGAGCGAGCTCAAAATTGATAGGCATCATCCCCTATGTATGACCATTCACCCTACCGAAAATCATAAACCTCCGTTGAGCGATATTCACGTTAGAGCGCGACAAATGATTTCAAGATGGCTACTGTGGCGGCCATATTGGTTGGTGGAGCGAGCTCAAAATTGATAGGCATCATCCCCTATGTACAACCATTCACCCCAACAAAAATCATAAACCACCGTCGAGCGGTGTTCACGTTAGAGCGCGACAAATGATTTCAAGATGGCTGCTGTGGCAGCCATATTGGTTGGTGGAGCGAGCTCAAAATTGATAGGCATCATCCGCTATGTATGACCATTCACCCCACCAAAAATCATAAACCTCCGTCGAGCGATGTTCACGCTAAGGAAAAGTTTACGACAGGACGCCTGGACGGACGGACGGAAGGGGTGAAAACATAATGCCCCCGACTGACTCTTTCGAGGTCGAGGACATAAAAATAGACGGCATCAATTTTTGCATTTGGCTTGAAATCTTACTCTTATAACATTTTGTGCAGTGAGACGCAAGTATTGTCACTGACCTCAGATATCATGAATCATTGCAAGATTTACTGATAAAACGAGAATTTAACCTGTCAAACTAACATTAACAAGTCATATTTTCTATTAGTAAGGAAACACACATTTTTACGCTTCTTTGTATTACTAAGGCAATTGTCTGAACAGAATTTATCTAGTGTATGAGCACAAACCATCATCAGAAGTTTCAGGGAAATCACTGTGAAATAGCTTGCCTCTCCACTGTATATGATGGTATGGATGTGTTATGACATTGCTGACAGAGGATTCAGGGACATTCAGAAAAATTAATGAGGCCTGAAAAAAAGTTTGTTTGAGGGAAATGAATACTGCATTGCAGCATTCTTACACATGCACTGCTCTCAAATCCACAAGTTGACTCATGTAAACTTTGAGGTAATCAGTTGTACATGTAAGTATGCTGAGTAGGGTTTTCCTAAACAATATATAGATTCATACAAAAAATAATCCTGCTCAATCATCACTTATGACCCACTAGAAGTGTGTGGCGGTGTCTGGTTCTGCAAAAACCATGCCGTCTGCCTGTGTATCATGTTTTATTTTCATACAGGACGTCTTTAGGCATCAGCCTTTGGACAGTGGTTGTATAGCTGCCAGCCAATAACAACATTCCTGGTTCTATAAACAAAAAAGTTTAAATTATTAAGTTGTTAATTAAAAATTCCGAAATCTCTTGCGTAAATACCAACCCCAATTTCAATGAAGTTGGGACGTTGTGTAAAATGTGAATAAAAACAATACAATGATTTGCAAGTCCTTTTCAAGATATATTTAATTGAGTACACTACAAAGACAAGATATTTAATGTTCAAACTCATAAACTTTATTGTTTTTTTTTTGGAAATATTCTCTCATTTTGAATTCAATGTGTGCAACACGTTCCTAAACAGCAAGGATTGGGGCATGTTTACCACTGTGTCACATCACCTTTCCTTTTAACAACAGTCAATAAGCATTTGGGAACTGAGGACATTAATTGTAGAAGCTTTGTTGGTGGAATTCTTTCCCATTATTGCTTGATGTACGACTTCAGTTGCTCAACAGTTCGGTGTCTCCTTTGTCGTATTTTGGGCTTCATAATGCGCCACACATTTTCAATGGGAGACAGGTCTGGACTGCAGGCAGGCCAATCTATTACTCTTTTACTACGAAGCCACGCTGTTGTAACAGGTGAATAATGTGGCTTGGCATTGTCTTGCTGAAAGAAGCAGAGACGTCCTTGAAAAAGACGTCACTTGGATGGCAGCATATGTTGCTCCAAAACCTGTATATACCTTCCAGCATTAATGGTGCCTTCACAGATGTGCAAGTTACCCATGCAATGGGCACTAACACATCCCCATACCATCACAGGTGCTGGCTTTTGAACTTTGCGCTGATAACAATCTGGATCGTCCTTTTCCTCTTTAGTGCGGCTCCCACGATGTCCGTGATTTCCAAAAACAATTTGAAATGTGGACTCGTCAGACCACAGCATACTTTTTCACTTTCCGTCAGTCCATCTCAGATGAGCTCAGGCCCAGAGAAGCTGGCGGCGTTTCTGTGTGTTGTTGCTATATGGCTTTCGCTTTGCATTGGAAGAGTTTTAACTTGAACTTGTAGATGTAGTGACGAACTGTGTTAACTGACAATGGTTTTCCGAAGTGTTCTTGAGCCCACATGGTAATATCCTTTACAGAATAATGTCAGTTTTTAATGCAGTGCCACCTGAGGGACCGACGGTCATGGGCGTTCAATGTTGGTTTTCGGCCTTGCTGCTCACGTGTAGAGATTTCTCTGAATTCTCTGAATCTTCTGATGATATTATGGACTGTAGATGATGTAATCCCTAAATTCCTTGCGATTGCACGTTGAGAAACGTTCTTAAACTGTTGGACTATTTGCTCATGCAGTAGTTCACAAAGTGGTGAACCTCACCCCATCCTTGCTTGTGAATGACTGAGCCTTTCGGGGATGCTCCTTGTATACCTAATCATGACACTCACCTGTTTCCAATAAACCTGTTCACCTGTGGAATGTTCCAAACAGGTGTTTTTTGAGCATTCCTCAACTTTCTCAGTCTTTTGTTGCCCCTGTCCTAGCTTTTTTGGAACATGTTGCAGGCATCAAATTCAAACTGAGTGAATATTTCCAAAAAAAAAAACAACAATAAAGTTTGTCAGTTTGAACATTAAATATCTTGTCTTTGCGGTGTACTCAATTGAATATAGGTCAAAAAGGATTTGCAAATCATTGTATTCTGTTTCTATTCACGTTTTACACAACATCCCAACTTCACTGGAATTGTTCGTAGCTATATATATATAGCTATAAATGTATGGTACAAAAGGCTGTTTCAGTCACCCCTTCTGTTGTGAAATAGACGATCTGTTTCACAGTGTGATACTGTTTCGAGAGATTGAGGTATGGTTAGTTTTACAGTATTCCATTCTAGACAAGTCATCATGGAAATCATCTGTAGTGCTTTCTGTTATGATGTGGTATTATGGATTGATTCTGGAGGCATGACTTTTCTCTGGTGTTTTCTGAGGCAAGGCAGAAGGCAGGTTTTGAGAGGATGAAGTTTGGTTTGGTTTGTTTTTCCCAGGATAGATTCCAGAAATCAAACTTTATTTATTTATTTATTTGCTCAGGAATTTGGACGTGAAGGTAAGAGACAGGCATACATTCCAAGCAAATCAAAAAAAAAATTTAAAATACTGCAAAACATGGGGATCATTAATGCGATGCATTATGCAAACTCCTTTGATGTTAATTGAACAATGTGACATTCTGTACGACCATTTCACAGTATCAGCGTTTCTAATTGTGCGAACTGTGCATACCTGCAGCAGTGAATTAAAAACAGTTCCATTCTTTGAAAAGGCAAAAATATACAGTCTATATACTAAGAGCCATTCACCACGGCTATGTTTACAGTGGTTTTGACGTTACTCTGAATTTATGTTCATTAAGCAGCATTCAGTTTCGATAATGATATTACAGGTATTTAGCAGACATTTTCATTTATGGGACCTAGGCTCAGAACTTGCTCCACAAATACCAGATTTTGATTAAAGATGTCAGCTGCTCTAAGATTTAAGAGAGATCATGTGAGAGGACATTTTTTTTTCTGTCCCCAGAAAATGCCTTTCAGGTCTCAATCACAGTTTATCAATATAAAATCTCCCACTAGACTGCTAGAACAGCTGAACCATTAACCATAGGCTGTTCCCTTGTGGCGTGTTACCTTGTTCCGTGTACACTTGTGACCTTGAGACGCGCCACAGAGACAATGAACCTTCGTATCACTTAGTGCGCATCTCCATAGGTTGTACCTGGTGAACTTTCGACGTTGTGCACGGCACATGTGGCCTGCAGACCGGGAACATAGAGACTGAACATGCTCATTTTTTTCCTGATGCCACAAGAGGGTAGAAGGCATTATGCTATGGTTAGATGCCTTCATGGTGGTCTGTCGTTCGTCCATGCATCCGTAAACTTTTTGCCTTGTCAGTGCTCTAGCACCTTCAGTTTTTCGCAGATCCTTTTCATATTTTATATGTTTGTATATGGGTTGAAAATCTAGGCCAAGTTCGATTTTGGCCATGTTTGACCAAGTGGCCGCAGTGGCTTTGCCACCATTTTTTTTTTTGACATTGACGCAATGAGTGAAGCGGATTTGATGGAGGAGGTGAGACCTCATGAGCTGCCGTGGGACCCTCAAAATATGTACAATCATGATGAACACCAGTGATACACTGTTTGGAGTGTAATTCAAAAGAAAAGAAAATGAATGCAACGTCAATGATTCTGGTCAGAATCTCTATGATATCGTTCACCAGAAAAAGGAATTATTTTTGTATTAAAAGTTGGATTCTTCATTTCCATTATCATTAGCGTTTGTTCTCTGTTATAAACATGGGATGATAAGCATCTTAAATGCCTACCTTTTCATCCAGCGCTTGTGACTGTACCAGGTAACATCCACAAATGAAACGAAAATCTGATCAGTTGACATGTCACAGGTCACATGCAATGGAGACAGAGGGCACGAGGCCAGGTCACAAGGTCACAATGCCATAAATCTACTAGTTCACCAGGGAACAGCCTATGGATGTGCGGCATTAGAGTGCATTGGTTACAGGTTTCAGTGCGGAATTTGCAACTTTAGAGTACATGCGTGTGTGTGCATGCGTGTGTGCGTTTGTGGGTGCGTGCGTGTTCATGCACGGGTACATTACTATCAGCATGTGCAAGGAGTACAAAATGTTTCTGACTCGTGCCTTTATTTGTAAATCTTTTGGAATAATGTACAGTATGTATGCATGCTGTCTGTACTTTCATTCGCTCAAAACTGTTTTTGTATGGCGTCTGTATCTTCGAAAATTGTGTATGAGAATACATGGCAAATTTTTATGTACAGCACTCAAAGCAAAATTGTCAGAATTGAATAATTCTTGGAATATTGATGACTGCTATCTGTAGTGAAGAAACATAATAAAGATTGTAATGATATCAAAGAAAAACTAGAATAAAACCAATCTGAAAAACTGTGAGACTGCCTCCCCCTCTCTTCCTCTCAGGCGCTCTCTGCCCTTAGTTTTTATCTTTGAAGTGATCAGACCTTCCGTATATATAAAATGAGAATTTTTGTGTTTTTTTAACAATTGCGGATAAGCACTTCTCGGCAACTGCAGCCCTCTGTATCTATGCATGAAAAAAAGATTAGAATGGAAAGATAAAATTTGGTCTTTCCGTGTAGAGTGACACAGTAAAGTTCCCAAGCATTTAAGGTCTTCAGCCTCAAGGCCACCATGGGCCTACAAACAATCTGAGAGAGCTCCTTCTGTTGTGCTCATGTCACCTTATATACTGCGACAACTGACCATCAGAGGAAATTTTGCAGAATAATGTTGCCTCAAACCTGTTTTTAGCATCAATTATCATGGAATGAGCTTTCAAACATGCATTCAGGCAATTCAAGAGTCAAAAAAATAAATTTGCAACACCTTTCAGTTGCGATAAAAATTTATGTTTTCAGTGTTTTTGTTTATTACCCCTATTTTTACCTCAATGTTCTCATGGGAATTTTTTTTTTCCTCATTGCCTACAATAGTATTTTTCAAAGCATTTTGACCAAAAAATTATGGAGAAGTCATATATTAGGACCCCTTTTAGAGGAAAGTGATGGTGTACAATCATCACTGCACACTACAGTACACTCCGCAATTATTATTGCAAATGCTGGTTATTATGATGAACTTAAGATTTAGATAAATTTTTGTGGTATAAAAGACTGATTATCTGATTGCTTGAAGAATGTGGGTGTGTCCAAACTTTTGGCTGGTACTGTATGTTCTTTAAATATAAATAGAAGCTTGGGGCAAAAATTATTTAGTTTCTTTCATTTTGTTGGAAGGAGCATATAATTTAATTCACTTTAATTCAGAGGTTCTGGTTGATCAATTAATAATGTGAGTCATGCTTCAAATCAAGTGGCTATATTTCCCAGTCTTAATCTGAGTCTGACGGAAATCTGGCGCAGAAAAAGCTTTGAACTGAGGCTGTGCTGTGGTTGTAATTATTGCAAACCCTCCGTATCACCCCTTTTTAACTGAAAACACCAATCGAGGGACCACAAGAGCCAGGAAAAGAGAAATGGCTCAAAATTTCACTATCAGGAGCCCAACAACAACCATGTCAATCCAGAGAGTTCTGAGTCCTGAAAATCCAGCCAATCAAATTTTTTGAGAGAGGAAATACTTTCCTTATTTTTTATAGAGCTAGAGGAAGTCAACAGATGCTGAAACTGCATTCTTTTTCTGGCAAAGAATAGATCTCCTGCATTTATATGAAGTTTAGGTACTCAGCAGGCGGCCGCAGACAGCATCCAGCCCCCCAGGCATATTTTTGCGGCCCCAGATATGCATAATCATAAATATAATAACAAA